>CABFPE010000257.1:388750-416599 GCA_900660155.1 Hofstenia miamia
AATCACCACAAACAAGAAAATGAGGACGAATGGAAAAGCCAAGGTGACGAGAGAGGTATGTAGACTGGTCATGAAAAAACTCGAACATAGATGATAAATCAGCAATGGGAATGCGAAAGGCACTTTTCGAAGGAGGGTTGTAAACGCAGAGCAGAGAAACAATGTGGTCACTGAGAACAACAGCACAGCCACAACAGAAATCTAAGGATAATGAATCGAAAGAAATGGGACGGATGTCAAGGTTAGGAAGACGAGAGGCAATGAGAACACCACCATGGCGACCACTGGATCGATCCATACGAGAAAGAACTTTAAGAGTAGAGTTGGGAAAACAACACTATCAGCAATGGCAGGATCAAACCAGGTTTCAGTGATGAAAATGATTTCAACAGGAGACTGCAAGAAGAAATTGTAAAAGCTGAGACGACGGTTCAAAGATACAAGACTGTGGGCATTGGCAAGCAATACGGAAAAGCCAGAGGTCCGAGGAGGAGGAAGATCAGAATGAGAAGTCCGTCACGGCGACGCGCATTACGGCGGTGGGGACGAAGGCCAAAAGATTAGTGCTCATTGTCAGAGAGGCGGTAATAACGAATCAAGACGCCTTCAGACCACACATCAGGATTCATGAGTGCACGATGAGACTCTTGATCGCAGACAACATGGAAGGATACAAATGGATAGTCAGGACGTGGAGGAATGGAAAGGACATCATCAAATTGTAAAGAGGAGGAACGAAGGTGGTCAACAACATCTGAGGTTGACACAGAGACAGCAAAACGGCCAACATAGATATGAGCTTTGCGGGGAGGAGGCGGAAATGAACTAATTGGAACAGCAGGGAGACGGCAGGAAGCACTAGAACCAAAAACTGGACGAGGACGACTACAGTTAGAAGATGAAGGGATAGACTGCTTAGGAGGATGCGGTAGAGCAGAAGAAGGAGCAAACGCGGGTGTGAAACTCGGAGCAGGATGACTGGGGAGAGATGAGACAGAACGTGAGGCAGCAGCACTGTAGGAGAACATTTGGGATTGTAGTGAGGAAACATCAGAGGAAAGCTTTGTGAGGGATTCAGATAAGGCTGATATGACGCCAGGGCCATCATTGGAGCGGATTCGAGGTAGAGAGAGAAGTGACAGCTTGGCGCAACAACGAAATGATGGTGTCTTTCTTCAGACCACCAACAGCCGAGGTAAACTGGGCATTGCTCAAATTTTTGAAGTCGGACAGCGAAATTGGAGCGTAACTGAAATCTAATTAAACTATATAATAAACAGGCAAATAGCCTGTTTTTGTTCTTTCAAGACAACGTCATTTACTGTTCAGACACCAATTGAGAGAGCTAACCTGTTCTTAAATTACTAAAATAAAAAATAAGCATTTTCAAATAATAAAATAGAAACTATATTTCTATAAAAACTAAAGTCTAAGGTGGGCCTAATAGTGATAAAAAGAATTATATATATATATATATATATATATATATATTCCGGCTATGAAGTATTTCATTTCGTTTTCGCTAGCGTCAGCGCGATATTTTTTCTTAGTCGCTAGCGCCAGCATCAATAAATTTCGTCTGGATGGTCTGAACTGACTTTTGTCAAAGACAGCTTATACCCATACGTACAATACGAGAATTTTAAAACTTCTTTTTTTTTGTTTTAGCATAGCCGCTCGCACCAGTATTAATAACGAAATTATACAGAGCCAGCATAAATGCGCGAAATCTATCTATAGCGCAATTATATATATATATATTTATAAACTCCTACTTGTAGAATTTACACGCACCCTTGCGCTTTGTACCCCTTATTAACTTTCAGATAAAATTTCTTGAAAAGTATGCACTTTTAAATTATGGAAATATAATTATAATTGGTATTTTGATATATAATGATTTTTTTACCAGAAGCAACAAATTTGAAAAAAAAAGTTAGCATGATCCGCAGCCTTGCGCTTTGTACACAAAATACATGTATACTTGCGCATTGTATAAACACATTCTTATCAAAAACATTTATTTCAACAATCAACAATTATGCTAGAAATTATAACTTAAAAACGCGAGAAGGTTTGACTTACTTTAGAATTAATTTTTAAACCAGATTTTTCGTTTATTGGTACAGCTCAACTAGATGATGGTTGGCTGGTTGCTACTTACTAGTAAATATACTTACTAGGTTACATGGTGAGGTCGAGTGACAGGGTCATAATGTAATTATATTACGTCTTCGCTTTTGCATGCATTAATGTAGTCATACAAAGAAGTAACTACTAACTGGCACGTAGTTGATAGACAGATCTCTAAATAATTATGCGTAATGCAGGACATCAGAACATGATACTAGTAATATACTGGTGAGTTATTAGCCTAGTAAGTTACCAATAACCAGTTTGAAGGTTACTGCATTCTGCCAACGCTAATCTCAGCAATTCATTGAACTCAACGTATCTACGTGCATTAACAAAGCTTTTTCTTGCTGTGTCTTCTAAATGAGCAATTTATATATGTTATAAGTATTATGTACTACAAATACATAACTAGCTAAATCAATGCCATTTAATATATTTACGCGCCTATTAATAGTGGTTAATTTTCCTGATGTGAAAGGAGTAACTACAGCATAATAAAAATTCGCGATTAAAACGCACGTAAATGTTGTAGATCACATTTGTTCTAAATATACCTGTTAGAATATTCTAGTCATTTCTAAACTGTATATTTAGCTGTGCGTTTTTTTTAAGATTATAAGAGAATTTTTAAAAAAGTGTACAAAGCACAAGTATGCATGTAAACTTTTTTTATATAGAAACTTCAATAATTTTTTAAATAAAAATATAGTTTAGAAACATTCCCTAATACCGAACTGCTAACTTGCGCTTTAATAGAAATAATGTATTGCTAATGTGAAAAATTATTCACCTGCTAATTATGAAATTTACAAATGTTGAGTTCGAAGGATGCGGTTGGGAAATATCCTCAGCAATTTTTCTCGCGTGGATTTAGAGGAACCTGGTAACCTGCTTCTTAACCGTTCTGCCGCATAACCAGTGCTTTCAGGAATGTAAGGGAACAAGGGATGTCTACTATTTGAAAGGACGTTCTGTAAAAGTCGTTTGTGGTTTTCTTTTATCCAATAGGAAATTGGGTTGAAAACGAAGATAATCCCCAGTTTGACCGCTCTCTTCTGAACAGCATCAATTCCTTCAAGAGATGTAAGAGACTCGCCACCCCAGACACTTTCACCATACCTAAGGCGAGACAATACGAGAGAATCATAAATATGTCTTTTGGTATCACCTATGCATGAGCCATCACACATATCACATTGATATTTGTATACAACTGATGATCCAAAGATAATGAAAATACATCTTTATTCTTTAAAATCTTTGATGTTTTAAAAGACGTTAGCATTGGAATAATTTTTATATTAAATGCTTTCAATTTTGTGTTTAGATGTTTTATTTCATTTTGATGTACATAACATTTCTTTCAATATAAGGCAACTTCCAATAGATGTTTTCTGGAAGTGATTTTTTCAATTTCTTTTCTTGATTAAATATTTTATCAATTTCTTTCTTTAAAAGTTTATGTGGACATCAGTTTTTTGTAAGAATGGTAACTATTTCATTGCTGTTGTTAAGTTCTTATAATTGGATGATGTTATATAGGTTTGGTTGTTCAAAGTTTTTATAGTATTGATTTTATGTTTTAATTTCAAATATGAAAAGTCTCAGAAGATTTAGTTTCAAATATATATGTATATATATATATATATATGTATATATAGACGAAACTGAGACTTTTTTCATTGAGACAATGAGACGAAAGTTTTTGGAGACTAGACTACAAAAAATTTACCAAAGCAAAAATGATTATAAACGAGCATAAAGTTATTCTTCAATTTAAGAATTTGGGTTTAAATTTGCAGTGTGCCATTTTCAGAAAATTCACACTTACAATTTAATGTTTGTTTTAAATTAAACACTATTTTAGAATTTACATGAAATCAATAAGTCTTGATCTTAATTCGAAGTTTGAGACTGAAGGTGTGTTCCCACTATCGACTTTTATCATCTGTCAAGAAATCGGTGATAAAAGTCGATAGTGTGAACACTCTATCTGCTTTTTTATCGGCTGATAAAAGTCGAGTCTGAACGCTCCATCCGATTTTTTGGCAAAACAGCCAAATTACTGTCATCTGATAATTTATCAGCTGATAAAAGTCGATAGTCTGAACGGTACTAAAACTAGTCGAATAGCTACTTGAAACTAATTGGTTACTTCTCAAGTAGGGAACAGACTTCCAAAACGTAAATTATTGTCTTTGAAATATTTCAACTTCAAAATATGTAAACATTGTTTACATTCCAAGACAAACCAATCCATAAACAGATGTTGTTGTTTTTCTTACTGTCAATCAAAAGATGATAATTTATCATCTGATAAAAAATCGATAGTCTGAACGCTCTTCCAACTCCGCATTTTCTAATAAAAAATCGGATGATAAAAAATCGCCAATGTGAACGAAAATAATTGCATTTTCGATTAAAATCTGCTGATAAAAGTCGATAGTGGGAACACACCTTCAGACTACTGTCACAAACGTTGATAATCGATAGTAACTGTAACCGCCTATTTACTATAGCCATTATTAAATTTTGATTGGTTTTCAATGAAAATAATTTGCCTTTAAGAATTAAGACTTAATAATAAATTCGTTCATAGTGATTTTAGAATATTAATGAGACAGTGACAATGACTCTTGAAACTTCTTACAATGGGGGATTTTCACTAAAACTTAAATTTAAATATCTTTAGCTAAAAATGTTAAATTTAGTTTAAATTCTTAAAAAATAAAGCAACCATTAAAAAATATTTGCTAAATTTTGCAGAATTCACTGTCTCTTTCATGTTCAGATGATGTCACTACCCTTAGATTTTCAAGAAATTCATCTTACAAAGTAATAGCTTTATGATTCAATGAGGTAGTGACATCATCTGAACAAGAAAAAGACAGTGAATTTCTGCAAAATTTAGCAAATATTTTTTATTGGTTTTTTTATTTTTAAGGAATTTAAACTAAGTTAAACATTTTTGGCTAAAAATATTCAAATTTAAATTTTAGTGAAAATCCCCCATTGTAATACAATTTAATATTTTTTTGTTTTATAATCCCTATTTGCAAGCCTATGCCAATCACATTTCTAAAGCTAAAAATATTCATTCACAATTGCTAGAGTATTGTAAACTTAACAAGTAATATTCCAATATTTTAGTGGATTTCAATTAAGTTTGATTAGAGCATTCATATTTTCTTTCCTGAATTTTTACTATTGAGCATTTAAAACTAAAAGACCCAGTCAATTAACTTATTTGTTGCTGTCCATGATTCTAAAAGGTTTTATGAAAGAATTCACTCTGAAATGCATTCTACTGCATCATGTGGTTGGTAATATGGTGTTTAAATCAAGCTCAAGTTGCTTGTTCAAATTTTGAGTGTTGAATTTAATTGTTGAGTTGGTTTATCAAGTTGACTGCAATTAAGGTAGACATAGTGAGATATAATTTAGCCCTAATCACAGTTTACTGGTGTTAACTTATGTAACCCAGGCTTGCTGTTTACTTATTTTAGCTTCAGCTCTGTTGATTTAAGGAAAATGGTTTTTGGCTTACTTAACTTATTCTGAATTAATAAAGGTTGTAGCTTACCCTCATTTTGAAGATTACATATTGCCTTTGTTGATATTGTACAGCAATTTCTCTACACTGCACAGTGTCACACTGAGTCAAAGGAGTACCATCAGTATATTTTACATTAGCAGAATGGTTATCAAGAAGTGTTTCTATCTAGTCTAAGTTGTAGTGGAGGAAACACATGCTTCAACCAATAGAATTTTTTAAAATATCCTACTAAGTTTTCTGATACTAACAATTGTACAATATTTGTTTCTAGTTGTACTGACTAGTAATTCATTTGTACATCAATTTGTAATTTATATTGAATATCCCAATTAATGAATGGGTCTCTGATTATTAACAACAATGAATATGAATACAAAATAAACTACTGAGCCTGAAAAAATTTCCTCAATTGAAATGGCAAACAAAGAGGTATTATCCTTATTATGAAGCTTATGATAACCCAAACCTAGATAATCATTATATTTTTAGTTAATTCACTTTAGTTATATCTTACAAAAGTATGCTAATAATATTTTGTTGAAATTATTTTAGTTAAAATTTGATTAGACATATGCAGTAGCTTCTTCTACAATTGCTAAATAATTTATTTGATAAAATGGTTAAAAAAATTATTGGACATCTGCCTGAACATAATGCACTTTTTTACTAATATACAAGCAGGATAACCTATTCCTACAATAATTTGAACTCTTGACTGTAGGGGTTATGCTTGTTTGCAAGTGTTTTATCATTGAAACACTGGTTCCTTATACTTAGCCCTGAGGTTTAAAGACCTTCAGCAGCTAATGTACTGTAACAACATATAATGAAAACATCAACTGTACAACCATCGAAGAATGGTTCATTTTAGTATATTTAGTAATACACAGGATGCAAGAAACAAATAATTACAGCAAGATTTCACTACCCCTCTGTTATATGATTAGTTCAGGAAAAGGAAGAAATGCTGCAGCAATTTAAATGATGTAGTAATATTAACTGGTAATGTTCCCAAGCTGATATTTCCATTTCTTTTTCAAATGTTTAGTTTTGGAAGTTTGAACAGGGAAAGTTAATCCAAGGAGAAAAACTCTTAGCAGTACAATCTGTTCCTCAGAAATAAGAGAACTGTACTTCTACAACAAAAATGTAGGTCAGAGAATCAATTCTAGAATTCAAAATTACAATTCCCAAAAGAATATACCTTGTATATTGAATATTGTGATTACACATTTACTTGCACAAATTCTATAAAAATGACAAAATGATTTTGATGTACAATATCAAAGTAAGACCTAATGGAATGAAACACAAACACTAGGATTGCCAAATAATAGTTGAAGTAATCAAGTGAAGAACAAAGCTTGATGATGAAATGTAATTTCAAAAATAGAACTATGAATAAAATAATAAATGCAAAAGTTAGTAAGAAAAAAAGTAAAAATAGTTTGCTTAGTCCTCTGAACTCCTCAACTCTGACTAAGCAGCCAGGGAATGTTTCATCAAAGTTTTTTAATGTTTCTTAAATGATGAAATTCCTCTTAAAATTTAGTTAGGCAGTGTTCCTTTTATTTCATTGGCAGAGTGTCATTCTAATCAGTTACAATAGTAATCACATAACATGTGTGAAAATGAATGTTGGCTTTCTTGCCTGCATGTACTATGAGTTTAAATTTCTCTAAGAAAATGAACTAACAAATTTTTAGTTGTCAGTTCATTTTATTGTTAATCAAGATTTACATAACTTACAAAAGTCATTTAAATTAAGAGGTAAGAATTGTTATCAATATTAGGGGTGATGAAATCACAATAAGTTCAACTGTTAATATCTAATTCAGTAAATGTAAGATCAAATTCAGAATTTTCAAGAAAATCAAGGTGAAGGAATGCAAGATCTTTATTATCCAACATTTATGCTTGTTTTGTTGCAAGACTTCTAAATTCAATTTTTGGAGCTTCAACTTTTGATTAGTGCATGAGGCAAATAGAAATTAGTGCATATCTCTTCAGAATTTAAGGGTGCTGACCTAATAAAGCAAATATAATTGAATCAATCAAGGGGAATTGTGAACATGCAGCTTAAATCCCATGAATCTAAATGGTGCATTGTGTGACATATGCATGAAATTAGTCCTAATTCCCTGTCTAATGAGGGACTTGAGTTGAACATTGATTTGCTGAAGCTACAGTTGATAATTTACTCCTCCTAATTGTAGTACCCATTCCTAATAAAAGCAAACAAAGATTAAGCAAGATATCAAGAGGGGGGAGAGTGGCCACACTTGGCTGACTGAAACAAGAGAACTTAAAAGAAAGAGTCATATAAAACTTGAGCCCTAATTAAAAGAGAGAGAAGCACTAAATGCTCTTAGGTGCAGTGTATGAAATCTACATGCTAAGTGTAACCTAAGCTTGGTGCATTCCTTAACTCATTCAATTTAGGTGGTAGCAATAATAATAATTTAATGAATGAATCAAATAACAGTAGGTCCCTATTTGTACACACAACCTAAATGCTAAAGGATGTTACTAGCTGAGCTGTACCACCACTAGGCACTTTTCAACAAAGTTGAGACAGTTTCAAAAAAATTTTGGCCTGTTCCTTATTAAAGAATAGTTGAGAAATCTGCACTCTAGATTTCAATGTAGTAATTTATGTCATTATTTATATTCACTAATGAGATATCCTGCCTTCATTTTCTAAAAATATTCTATTTTATAAGGCTTTGCAATGTATGAATTGATTAGTTACATTTATCAAACATTAGTTTTCTTAATATTTTCTTTCTATATTGTAGAATCTGTACCAGACTCTAGACATTAAAGTAAGTGAGGTGAGACCATCACTAAATTATGTATTCCTAGGATTGTGTGCATGATTCCATTCTACTGCAATCCTTGTTGATGTTAATTTATGATTTAATTAAATACATCCAGTAACTATTATTAATAATAACTAATTATATCTACTTTAGATCATCAGCAATTCACAGGGCCAAAAACTGAAGTGGGACCATGGAACAAAGGATAACAAGAGCTAGTTGGTAACAATTACCAGTTGCTTAAGTTAAGACTGTGACTCATAGAACCTCTCAGTGTGATGAACTGCTCTCAGTGTGTGATGCATTCTTAACTAATTTAGTGCATTGATAGCCCTTGTTATGAATCATTAGAGCAATAAATAAAAAATGCACAAAACCTGACTGTATTAGCTTGTTATTTTCCTTACATATAAATAATCCTACATTTATATGAATACATGACACTCTTACTAAATACATGTGAACAATCAATGCTATCAGCAGAAATAGAATGGTATTTGGGTAGGTGGTCAAGTCTTTACAAACAGTCATCAATTTAATATTCATTCCA
The DNA here is from genome assembly GCA_900660155.1 of Hofstenia miamia. Lineage (NCBI taxonomy): Eukaryota > Metazoa > Xenacoelomorpha > Acoela > Hofsteniidae > Hofstenia > Hofstenia miamia. The sequence continues at coordinate 397,815 of CABFPE010000257.1, forward strand.
CATAGTTAATAGATGTTGGGGTTCATAAGTGCTTCACATGTATAAAAAGGGCAATTTTGATACCATAAGAATTTGGATCTAAAATGAAGGGTTAGCCCAAGTGTAGCTTTCCAGCTATTTGTTGACAATTTGTTATTCATGTGAGCAAATTGATAGGAAAGCTAAATGATGAAAAATCCCTATGCCTACAACTAACATAAGAGCACAATTTGGTTCCAAGCTACCAGCTGCACCATTGTATGAATGGCTGATTGTGCAGCAGCTCCAAATGTCCTTTAATTGAATGCAGGGACCACTTGAGAACTATTAATGTTCTCAAATAATTTAGCTTTCTATTAGTGTAGAATCAGGGGCTGGGAACTAGACCAGCACTGGGGAACTTAATGTCACTGCAGAAGGTTGGAAGAGTGTAGCAGCCCTGATTATAGCTATATAAAGAAAATCAGTAGTTCATCCACATAACTAGTAACTGTTTAGAGAGAAAACATAAAGGATGACCAATTAGTATGGCTTCCAGCCAAAGTGCTATCTGACTGAGAGAAGTTTGTAAACCTGCTTGAATAGGGCTACATTATTTGTCTCATAATTTATTATCTAGATCAGTCCACAATAAACCTCTCAGTGGTTTTTTATCTCTCAGCCCACTAAATAATAGCATGTAATTACCATGAATTCATGCTGGCCAACAGCATATTATCATCATGGTGTGTAATAAATTATAGGTGCATGTTCCTGTTGATTTCAAATGAAAGGTTCATTATATCTACATGTAAATGTATGCATAACTTAATGCATTCCATGATTTGGGCTGCTAGCTGTCTGGGAACTATATCATCATCCCCAGCACAAAAGAGTGACTCCCAAATTGTCACTAGAAACTTACACAGTAATTATAACCAACATCATGTAAAACTAGAAATAATGGTGAAGAGAAAGCAAACACAATTTCAGTGAGATAAACTCTATTGATCAATCTCTACATCAGTTATCATATTTATACAATCTAGAATTCATTACCAGTCTTTGTTTACAATACAAAATCATAGATCATGTTTTCCCTTGCAAATTAAATTGAGCAATAATAACAAGTAGCACCAATTGAAGAGACAATATTCTAGCTTTATAAACTAAACTAGAAATTAAATACATCACACAGACATTCACTAAAATAAATCAAAATGACATAATTGAAAAATAAAAATAAGTGAAATTCCCTGAGCAACTCTACATTATCATTACTAATCAAACCTGATATAAAGTATAAGATAATTCCAGTGAAATTTAATTCATCATGTTCTAAATTGATTACACTATATTTATAATGAAATTCTTAAAACAATTAAACATCTAACATGTACCTGTTGTTGATTTCACATTGTTTACAATTTCCCTTGTCAGCTTATTTTATGCAATGTCACTATAAATTAGCTGTAGCAAGTTTGTATTATTTCTTTTGCCAAATGATTTGCCAATAAATGGTATGTCATAACTGCACTTAATTTAAATTTACAAATGATCATAAGTTATAATAAGGTTGATTTACAAAAAGGGATATGAAACACATTACAGCTTATTAGTATTCTTTGTTTCTTTCCTTTGTTTTGTTACTTTTCAACCAGTTATTCCACAATATAAATTTAGTTACATTGTTTGTCTTATCCATAGTGATGGTTTTTTAATCAAATTACTTATATAAACTATTGTGGTAATTAAATTGAAAGCTTAGGCAATTCCAACTTCTGGGATTTGGATTGAATCCAAATTCTCAGTGTCATAAGTTTTAACCTAATCCTTACTCTATCCTTAAAATATAATAAGTAAGCAATGACATGAAATAGAATTCCAAGAACTACAAAATAATTATATATTTTTTCTAATGTGGGAAATCATTTCTCGTAATACAGAATTAAATATTAAGCAAATATACAGGTCTGGAGTCACATAAATAATGACATACTGCAATACTCTGTTTATATGTCTGGCATTTAATTGCAATAAATGAGTTGCCAAAGTGCCACACCATAGTGTTGGTAAGAATCTAACCACATCTTCATTATGATTACAAAACTTCTTAAAATATTGCTTTAATTGAGGTCTTGATAATTGGAAATGGCATCCAGTATTTGTTATAAACAAGTAATGAACACCTTCATTACAGTCAATTTCTTTCATTATTTGAATTTTTCAAGCAACTGTAAATTTTTTTTGCTTTGTGTTATAGGTCTCAGGAATTGATGCAACAAAGTTAGATCTCATATTTTCAATATATTCTTTGAATAACAAAAACATGTTGACTGGAAGCTGTAAATGGTCATAATCATTTTTCTTTTCTTTATTCTGACTCAGATATTGTTTTTCAAAACATACTGATCAAATGATTCAACTGCATTATTGAACTAAAATATTTGTATGTTAACTGGTACTCCAGCACTATGTCCTGATACTAAATATGAGAGTTTTGTTAAATGATAATTAGCAGCAAGCAGCAAATAATTTGTTACATCTTCTTTTTTCAAGAGTAAAAGCTTCTCACTGAACTTTTCTAAATTCAAAATGTATTCACTGGCATTGGAGAGAGGAAGCATTTCATCAATTCTTGAAGATTTAAAAATTTTTTCTTGCTCTTTTCATTCTCTTTGATATGCTTTTTGGAGTTTTAGTAAGTCATCAATTTGAATCATTTTGTCATTGGAACTTATTGCATCACTTTTAAACAAGAAGGTTGAAAATTCCACTCTCACAGCATTAATATAGCTTTGTGCTAACCCAGCACTTAATTTAATTTGTATAAAATTTCTAAATTCGTTATGTAATAATGCAAGATTTTTATGTTGGGACATAAATCACCAACTTGACTGACTGAAATACATTCATTGTTAAATTCAAAAAGGCTGTTAAGCAATATTTTGCATTTAGAAACGCAAATTTTGGCCTTTCGTCATCATACTCTTCATATTCAAGTAAATGCTTTTTAAACTGAATTAAAAGTTTAATTTTTTTAGTAGTGTCATATACTCTTCAACCCATTCCAAAATATTCAATGGCTTTTCCATTTTAGGATCAACTTTTCCACACTCACATAAATCAGAAATTTTCTTTTCAGAAAGTGTTTTTCTTGACTTTTTGTCATAATAAAAAATGTTTTTTTGACGTCAAGCACATGAAAATCAAGTCCCACAAATGCTATTTTACAAGAGAGATATGTTTTAGCTCATGTCATTGAAGTTTTTATTCTTCTTGCAAGCAGAGTTTCTTAAAGACTTAATGATTTGAGACAGCTTGCAGCATTGTGGTTATTGTATTTCATAAAGATGTTACTCATTGGATACTGTATCTTGTTTCCACAAACTCCTGGGACACTTGCAACTATGTTATATACTTTAGCAGCACCTTTTTCAGTAGATATCTGCTCATCTTTCACGAAATTTGGGTGACATTTTAGAAATGTGTTGTGCTGTAAGCAAAACCTATAAATGATATGTAAGCAGGTTTGTTCCATTAGCATATTTTTGTTAAACAATATACAATTGTCAAAGAATTTCTTCTCAAATGACTTGAATATTTCCAAATTAGCATCTGTAGTTTGGATTTTTTCAGAAGAAACTTTATCTTCAGGCATTTTTTGAAAATTAAAATTTTAATGTGAATATATTAAAGATTATCAAATATGCACATATATGTACAACGTTAATGCTTTGTCATGAGCAAACTTTAGATAAATTTCTAGTATTCCATGACTATATTAATGGCTATAGATCCGCTGGCTTTAGATGTCCTTTAAATTGCCCTTCTTGGCCTGTTGGCCGCAGAATTTTTCTATAGGAAAAATGTTTTGCCTTTAAAACAGACTCTAGGCTGTGTGGTTAACCAACAAGTGCTTCCTTATGGTATTTTGGATATATGTAGCAATTTCATAATTTTCGATGTTCATAAATTCAATAATAATTATATTTTCCAATGAATGATGTCTAAAAAATCGCCAATGGAGAAATAAAAAACTTAGTGACAAAATTGTTTGTAATGTATAGTAGTTAACTTAATCAAACACGAATTTTCACATTTTAATATTCTTTTGATTTTCCACAAAATTTCAAATTCATTTTCCCTCACAAATATTGGGCTAATTTGGGTGGAATTTGGCATGTACAATTTTTTACCCCTAGTTACCCAAAACTATACAAGGCAAAACGAAAATCGAAAAAAAAGTTTTATATATATATATAATATGTACTATTACGATTGCTAGTTCTCTAAAAGACTACCCTTTGATGACAGTCTTAATGCATGCTAAGTTTTTGTGAAGCATAATTCTCTATGTCTTCTTCTGAGTCATCCTATTCAATTTCATTGTTTCTCACTTGATTAACGAATTTTTTGGCAATTAATAATAATATTTCCAGTTTTGAATATTGGATTGTTATCACCAGGAAGTGCTTATCTACAGTATTAGTGAAGTTGTATATTTCTAATTAAAATTACTATTAGAGTGGTGCAAGCAAATTTATCAGTACTGCATATGAAAATGCGATTCTCTTCCATTTCCATTCTATTTCAACAACTCTTTTGAAAACATTTTCATATTTTTCCATAAATTTCTACATCTTTCTATAACAAGGGATTAGAGTTCTGTGGAGGTAAGATTTTAATGGCTTCAATCCCTTCAATGAATTTGTACTAATTCCAATCCCATTACATTTTCTGTTAGATAATTCTATTGTTACAATAGTATAGCTGCAATTTTGATCAAAATTGGAAAAATTATGAGCAACAATCTAAATCCGTGGTTAAGATCTTCATTTATGGCACCAGCCCCATTTTAGTTTCAGTCCAATGGAACTGAGACCAGTAAATCCCACTGAACTAAGTGATCCCGTAGAACCCCATTAATGGTATGTCAAATTGGCTATAATGTGAAGAGACATTAAAATTCAATTCAGACAAGTGTAGTAATTGCTTGGTTGAAACTGCTAAGATATGAAGAAAAAATGAGAAAAATGAGATTCATTTCCATTCGATTTCCATTTCCATAATCTGGAAATTGAATGGAATGGAAATCTCCATTTGCACATGCAACCCCGAAATTTATATAAATTTTGACAATATGTAAACATTTATGTAAGCAAATATGATTTTTAATTAACAGAACTGAAAAAAACCAGTATATGCGTGAATTCTAATTGTAATTCTGCATGCAAAACTTGAGTATACATAATTTATCTGATGATATTCTTAGTTTGGCACATATGTTGTTTGCAACACATTGTGGCATCGGTATGAAATCAACTAACTATTCTACTATTCTAGCTTATTGAGGGTTTCGAGTCGATGCATGGATTTACCAATGCTACTATATAATTAACTACTCCTGCTATTATACCCTATCCTAATAAAAGTTAAACGTAAACGGGAGATCGTGTTAGGAAAGAGTGGCCACACTCGGCGGACCTGATACGGATAATCTTTAAGAGAGAGTCGTATAAGACTAGAGCCCGAATTAAGATAAAGAATAAAAAGCCCTAACTCTTGGGTGCAAGTAGTAAACCTAAGTTTTTAGTTAAATAACCTAAACTCAGTGCGTTTTGCATCTCGTGCAACTTAGGTGAAAGCGATAATAACCATTTTCGTTATGAATGAAAAGCAGTAAACAACCCTAACCGTACACCTAACTTAAGTTAAAGGAAAGCAAACCAACCAAGTCTGGGTGCCCTTTAACTACGCAGTTGAAATTTAGAAACACAATTTAATACAGTAGTAAGTCAAAGATAAAAGTAAAAAGCATATTTACTGAGACTAAATTGAAGAAGAATATAAATGAACAAAGCACTTGTATATACAAAATAACTGGTATTTGAAAACAAAACATAGTAATTCTATGAAGGCTTATTTTATAAACGAAAAAGAATGCCAGCATTTAAATGTAATGTGAAATTGCACAAAGTAACAATTTATTTAAGGTGTATTCGTGCTTGATTTTGACTTTGCTATAACTTCCATGAGCTTAATAGCCGTCTGAGCTGCTTGATTTTAGCTAGAAACATCAACATACCAACAATTTCTAAGCTCCAATAACATTTTAAGTATTATTTTGCTTTTGGAGATAACACTAGTCTGTTATAAAGCTCTGGATAGATGCTAGTATCAAAACTTTGACTTACAACCAAACAGAGTTGGTTGGCGAATAATCACAAAACTTGATGAAGATGAAGCCAGTTATCTGGAGATAGAAAAATCAGTCTTTCCCTTGAAGCGTATTTTTTTCTAATTGCAAAGTTTTCCTGGCAAATTTATATGTCAGGTATCCAATTCTCGCAGGCAATTGAAGCCAGTGAAGATCATTTATGAAATCCAATTGTATATTTTGCATAAGATGTTTTTGAGTGAGTGTTTTCATAGTATTATTTTATTAATTGATCGTGATAATGAAGGGGAATCAAGATGCCTCCTCTCCAATAATCAAAATGCAGTTTATTTTAAGTTCCAGCTCATTAAGCCCAGGGCCGGCCTTAGCCCGGTGCAAAATATGACATATAAGTAAACTGAAAAAAGTAATGATAACAACGTCCCTGTTATAAAAATTATTTAGGTTTCATCCTCCAATTTACTTGTTATCAATCTGTATATATCTGTGTTTGCATATGCTATTTGTTGGAAAATTATATTGCTGGAAAAAATATATATAATTATATCATTTTTGCTCGATAATGTAATTATAGATAATTGTATAAAATTGCATCACAACAGTTTAAGATATCAGATCTAAATCCAAAAAGCAGTTTCTGTAAGTTTATATATTGTAATCTAAGAATATTACAAACATATTAAGCATTAGAAAGAGAATTATAGATTTTTAGACATCATTTAGTATCTTAACATATCTTTAAGCATCTTTAAAATATTAAAGGTTTAGAGAGCAATATTAAACTTTAAAGTATATTTAAGTCACTATGAAACAGATCAGTGTTTTGAAAACTCATCTAATACTTTAAAGTATTTTTTAGTTACTTTAAAGGGAAGTGATGGTTTTAAGACCTTTAAAGTGCAAACAAGGGAATTATTGGAACTTTAAAGATTTTGTTGCTATCAGTTCCATGAGTGTATTGTATGTTTGCAATAAATGGTCTGAATTGCAAAACTAAGTTATATTCCATCCTGTGTTTTAATAATTAAAGAAATAAAAATTGTAGTTCGTTTCTTCCCACTGTATATAATAGTACAATTACTGTTATTATTATTATAAGGAAATATTAAATAATGTAGATATTAAAATAATATATTAAAAATAACAAACCAATATGATATAATAAGCTTAAAAAAATATGGATACATTTATATATTTGTATCCTAGGTATATAACTATATATATATATATATACATCATTACTTTTCAGTTTACTTATAGGTCATCTTTTGTCCCGGGCCCCGCGTAAGCTATGGCCAGCCATGGGCTTAATGAGCTGGAACTTAAAATAAACTACATTTTGATTATTAATATGGGCAAGATATAGTTCGTAATGGGCATGCGGTGATGTATCTAAAAACATTAGGTTATGAAGCTTTGGGGTGCATTTGGATCCCAGCACAATTATTTAACCAATATAGTGTGAGTATATTATTTAGGCTTACATAAACGTGTTTTAAGTTTCAATGCAACTACATAATCATAAAATCTATTTCTTAGAAATTTAAACAGCAAAATAGCATAGGATTTTAAAATACACCAGGATATCATCTCAAGAGTGCTTAATGCTTACATCCTTTAGTCAAATGACCTTAGCTATAACATTGAGTTTCAATACATTTTGAAGCATAACGCCTACTATAATTTTGGACTGTAGAGCTTGCATTGCAAATTTCGAATAATATGTTTTTATAAATCCTGGATCTTCACAATCTTGAATATATATATATATATATATAAATTTTTAGTTTTTATCACAATCCTCCTGACCGTAGCTGTTTCTCGAATTTTGATACTCAGAGCTAATGTTTGTTAAAAATGTTAAGTATTTTGTTTGTTATTTCAATGCTTGAAGAAGAAAGAAATATAAGAAACACGAAATGTAATATATTTTAAGAGCTTTGAAGTTTTACAAACAAAACAGGAAACATCAACTTTGTCGGCAAGAGATTTACGTCAAAGAAACATTGATACTGAATTTACTTCTTTAATTAAAAGGAACTTCGAATATGATCTAATAAAATTCGTTTGGAAATGCACTATCGTTTTACATTTAATTCGTTAAAATATATATATATATATTACCTTTTTAAATCCTCTTTGATCTTTCCATTTTGTTGTGCAACAATTGTTGTCAATGAAACATTAATTTGCCGTTTAGCGTGTTTTGTGTAAAAAATATTCGTATAAATTCGTGTATTTTAGTTTACTTCTTTTTATATTTGAATTGAATATTTTGACAGAAAACTCCTCTTCAAATTCACAGTAGTTTGTACTAATTTTAAATTTTGGTGAACATTGGCGTTGTGTATTGCTAGCAGTGAATATTCGTATTTGCCGAAATTATATTTTTCGTGTATTCGTGTATCGGATGCAATTCGCTGGTATCAAGTGCATTTAAGAAACTTAAATTAGTCATATTTTTAATTCTTATTTGTTAGATATTAGTGCTATTAGCCATTTTCATATTGTTCCGTTGAAAATTCTTTTCTTCGGAAATCATTTTCCTAATTAAATTATATTCCATATGAAATTTCTTTATAGAATATAATAAATTACTTTATTATTGCATAGAGGTCTATTGTTTCTTAACTCACTGTCTACAGTTTTATTTTTCCTTGAATGCATTCTTTGATAATGTTGCTTATTTTCATGTAGGTTATTTTTTGAGATTCTGTTTANTATATATATATACTAAACAGACAATGACAATCAACAAAAGGAAAGATTTTATATAGTACACTCTTCGTTCAGACATGAATAACATAAAGGTATTAAGCTTCAATATAAAGGTAATATGGTTTTTCATTTTCTCAGTATACGTGAATAGCCTTACATATTTAAATCACCGATGATATGCACACTATGATCATCCATCTATTTCACAGGTAAAGCACCGGTACTGCATTACGATTTTGGAAGGATAAACGTTTTCCCAAACTTCTTACACTACCTAGCATTCTATAATTTAGCAAATTGAATTTAGCACTAAGATGTCATGAAAGGTACATAAACCACCCCAGCACTTGCCATGTAATATAAAACTGAAAATTTTGGAATTCTTAATGAGACGTAGTATAACAGATTCTGACAAACTTCCTTTGTCTACAAACAAAGTTTAATTTTTTAAGTGATGTAGTTAGTTTAGGACCTTCTATGTTTTACTCAATTACGACTAATGGCAATTCATTGTGATAAATACTCTAATATTGCACATAATATTCTCATTACATTATGGAATAAGTCTCACGCGGATCAAAATCTGGACCATTTGATAAGAAATTTGTTGAAAAAATGAAGGAATTTATATACTGTCCACATGATTTGCTCTATCTTTTATAGGGTATTTATCAAATTAGGCGGAATTTGTATCGCACATAGTTGAAGTCTATTTGGTGGTTTAGTTAAATGCTATTTCTAAGACTTAATATTTGATTGGAATCGCTCATCTTTTTAATCATATTTACCCCCATTCGATTTGGTTTTAGTTCTATCCTATCACAGTCTCAAGAAAATTTCTGATCCCATTCTCCCATTGGTCCCACGATATAACCTCTGTTCAAAAACTCTTTAATTTTTATTTTTTTAAAATACTTAATCCCAGGTCTCAAACCATGAAAATGAACGATTCTGCAGAACCCTACTTCACCTGAAGTGCCTTCATGTTCATTACCGTATAATGCATCTCTTCGATCAAAAATATAATATCACATTCTTAGACGTCCCTGCTTGATGAAAGTTTTTATGAAAACAGTACTTTGAAGTAAATGCTAGTTTATGCATGTCTTTGGCAAATAATTGTTGAATATATCAGTCAGTAGATGCGGTATGTGTACCCGAATGTTACTCAAGAACCTAGATAATTTGAATTTTTAAATAATTAATTATTTATCTAATAGCTTACATCCTTTAATTACAGATTCTAGTCATTCATTCTTGTAGCTACAATTGAAATAAACTTTGCAGAGTTTCTTTGTGTACCCTGGGGAGGTTGCAGATTTTTAAGAAGGTAAGAATAAGGCAAATTAAAGGTAGGTGAGAAATTGCCCACCGCAGCTACTGCTCTGCTTAGAATGGACGCATAATTTTACTTTTTGAAATTAACATTACAAATATAGATTATTTTTAAATATTATTGAACGAAATATACTCAACATTTGAAATTCTACAAATTTTGAAGAGCATTGCAAATCAGAAACCTCGCAACATTTTTTCAAATCCTTCTTCACAAATAAAATATTAACTTAAGAAATATAAAAAATTGCCAAATTGGGTGGGAAAATTACTGTTTTTTCATGTTTTAATTTCTGATTTTGAGTAATCCAATAGAATTCTTTCTTTTCTGCGATGTCTTGTTTGAAAAATTGCACACGCTACAACACAGATAGAGAATAAAATTAGAATTATTATTAAAAAAGTGGCAATGTTACCACAATTGGAATTCCTCAAGCTTGACGGATTTGTTTCAAGTTCCTTCACTAAGTCGTTCATTGAAAAATTAGAAGGGATAATTGGAACAATGTAGTCTGTAGAAATAGAATTATTTAGCATTCCAAAGTTTAGAGTGATTGGAGAGGGATGCACACTAACTGATATAAAATCATTTTCTTGTAAAATCAGCAAATTCAAAAGTACGTATATTTTATGTCTCCATTCCACCATCTCCTTAACAGAGAAAATACGTGGTACGCTTTCATTATTCAATCGAAGCATGATTTTGTACCCAACCTTTTTTGCGACTGTATTTACTGGCGGGCTTATTTGAATAGCTAATTGATTTTTACAGACACTTAACTGGCAGTACCTAATATATTTTACTTGTAGATCAGATGGTTTTGTAATTGCATCTTTGCCAATCTTATATGAAATTTTTTCGTCAATATGACACGTGCTGTATTGTGAGAAACACTGATGCCCAAAGCAAGAATAAACAAATATGAGTAACATAAGCAGTGTGTAAGCATCATCCATTCTTGAAGCGTTCAATTACATTCTAGCATATCGAAAGATTTGCTCTATTGCCAAAATTCGGTCAAAGCAAATCGTCTCATGGTAAACAAAGTTAATGTACATTAATATTTCTTATCAATATTAAAATGCTCTCAGAATCAACAACAGCTTCTCATTGATAGTTTAAGCTTGAGCTCTGTCATAAAGGTTGAAATAACCAAAACAAACCGAATTTTGATAGAATGCGATCGTTTTTACATATTATAACGAGTGACCCGACATTATATATATATATACATAAATGTGGTGATTGTGAAAAATCATGCGTCGGGGAAACAAAGCGATATTTGGGTACACGAATTAAGGAACATATGAAAAATCCGAGATTTTTATACACAAACATCAACCAAGAGTAGAAATTTTTTTTACATCCGATTAAGATCAGAACATCATAAAAAAGGAAAAGCACTAATAATGAAACAATCAAACAAAGATCAATTATTACATAAACAACGCTAAGCATGATATCATCGGAACATATTTTAAGAGCATGCAATACTAAATTAACGATATAGTGTAGTCTAAAGTAAAAATATTTAGTTTTTACCGCATATTTGTATACTGATGATGTTTGCAATAACCGAAACCGGTCTATCCCTTGCAAGGCGTCTATCTAATATATGAATATATATATATATATATATATATATATATGTACTAGGGCTGATTGGGTAATAGTAACTACTTTCTAGTAGCACCCGCGCTTTCAAATAATGCAGTCTGTGTGCATTATTGACATTTCCGTTAAACAAAGTTCAGTGGTTACCTGAATTACTATTGAATCAAACGATTTATATGAATATATTTCTCATAGATTAAGAGCATATAATGGATAGAGTTGCAGACAGTGACTACTTGAATCAAATATTGTTCAAATTATGTCATAATTACTTGAAGAGCAAATACCCGGTTTTAATGATACCTTTTTCATAATGATGTATATTTTAGACATTCTAGTATTGAACCTTTAATGTAATAAGTATTAACACTGCATGCGTGTCTCAAGCTGTATTTTTCACTACAACTACTGTATTGTACAACTATGTTACTACATACGAAAATGTTTGTTAAATACATGATCACAAATAGATTGTTAAATGCATCGGCAATGTCTTTCGTATTATAATCAACACCATCTTTTAACTGACATATAGCAAATACTAGCACTTAACAACATAACATATATTAGAGGGAGACAAAATTTCATATGCATAATATATTTAAGATAGCTTCCTACTAGCACAAGCCTTATAAATTGCATTACACATAGTAGATATTTTTAAAGGTATATAAACTCAATACCTCCAATCTGAAATACTGGGGGTGTCATCAATTCCTCATCTCTCTATTTGTAATGTCACTTCCTTTGAAGTATATATATATATATATATATATATATATATATTTAACTTGTTCAAATTACTGTAACATTCAAAACTATTTATGTTGAGATGCCAATATATTGAATTATATCGTGCTTACTTAGTGGTTAGTTAATGATTTAGACAATAATATAAAAATAAACTTTTGATAGTTAATAAAAGAATGGTTCTACTGGTTATCATGAAACGATTGACAATGAAAAGATGATTACAGATTAATCCATTCACTTAAAAATTAAAGCAGACATTCATTAATGTAGGGCACCTTTTAATAATTAAATTGTGATAGATTGGAAGCATTTGATTCAAATTTTTAAATCGTAGTCCCATATAAATATGAATTATGTTCACGAAAAGCATAATTGAATGACTTTAGTTTGACATAATGACCAGGAAAAATTTAGATAATTATATTGAGTGTAATATCACAAAAATAACAACGTTTAGTTTACTAAGATTTCCTAAATATAAAGTTAAATTGAAGTTCATGTTGCAAATTCATTTGAGAAATTCTCTTGCTTTAAAACCCTCACTCTTTGATTAGATAGTCGTTTAAGAATGTAAAGAAAATTAAAGACAAACATTACGATGAACATAGCACATATACCTAAAATAAAATATGGTTTCATCAATGTTAAGATAAGCATAGTTTTCATGAAAACCGGATGATATTTTTGAAAATCATACTCAGCCATCAGATCATTTGGTGATAAGATTTCGGGGTTTGAAGGAATTGTATAATTCGTTGATAATAACATTTGACCCTTTGTCTCTTTAAACCTAATGGGTCTAAGCGTAACAGTTAAAAATATTAAAATTCCACCTTTACGTGATTGAGGAATATCTAGAAATACAAATAGTGATTGATTCCAGGTTCCAATATCCTTAACTTCATAGAAGCGTTGTTCTACACTGTAAAACAACCTGATCAACAATTCAAATACAATTTCTTTACTCTTCACTAGGGGTGGAATAATCAGAACAAGATTGTTGAAACACGATTTTAACTTGCAATAAGTAATAAATCTTATTTGAAAATAATTAATGTCTTTGTGAATATAGGTAACATTTTCACTTGAATTGCAAAATCTACTTTCCTCTATGTAGCATTTTCTGTAGTTTAAGTAGCATTGATGAGCAGAAGATTTGTAAAAATGATTTCCGATCCAAAGTATGAAAATCACTTTACTTAATGTTGCAGTCATTTTGGTTTACACTGTGATTCTTCTATTTGATGCCAAATGAGTTAAAGTAGAAATGCTTCAATAATTTTGGAGAGTAGAATTGCAACACAAATTTAAATACCGCAAGTCATTTTGATTTTGAACATACACTAGGAATAAATTGTGAAATTTCCTAATGGATAATCCAGTTTTTTAATCTTTGAAGCAAAGAACTAACCTGTATTTATGCTACAGACAAGGAATTTAATGCAAATTGTTATACTATGTATGCTGGATTTGAAATGAACTACAACATCACAAATTGGAATTTTTAATGACATCAATAGAACAAATGCAAATAGTGAAAGTATAATCTATGCACTTATTTATGTTTACAATTTGCATGGTATCAAATAAATGATGAACTAATCAGAAGAACATGTGCAAACGCTTCTAAAAATAGTCAATTGTGAAAAAAGAGTTTATGGTAGCAAATCAATTAACTGTAACAATAATCAGTACACAATCCCTTGTTCATAGTACACTGTTGAGGTTAGCAATTAAGGAGGCATGCAGTGCTTAAATTCAAGGCTGGTCGTACATTGCCGGTAATTAAAGTAAAGTAAAAAAATTTCTACTTACTGGCAGTGTACGTGCTTTTAAGTAACGTAAAGTAAGGTTTCAAGTAAATAATTACACAATCGGTTCTGTTCGATTTTTAAGTAAACCTTACGCAACGTACGAGGTCTTAAGTTAAGTAAAGTAAAGTAAGTCAATGTGAACAACATTGATCTCTATTTGAATGTCGTGAATGTTCATTACACAAAGACGATATAAATAAAATTAATAATTACGAAGGATTTAATTACAGCAGATTTTTCATAATGTAAATAATTCGATTTTTGCCCAACCTATTTTAAAATATTGACTTTGTTTACTAACGTGGAAATGTGATTGATTGTAGTTAATTACCAGGACATCTGCAATTTCAAATAAATTTGCTTTGTTATTAAAACTGGAGAGGATGTTCTCTTTAGTAAACAATTTTCTTCTTAACATCAAAATCTGCTAATTTATCAAAACAGTCTTAGTATAGATCACATTAATATTGTATTTATTAGTGAATTTTTTGTGATTAAATTGCCCAATAACACTCGCATGCCTATCATAAATAAATCAAAATATATTCTAATACTCTTAGTTAAAATTTTTGCTAATAAATTGAGTTTTGTTTAACTCTTTATGTCTTTTAAACAATGGTTATACTTTACTTTACTTTGCTGCAGTTTACGAGGTCTTAAGTAAAGTAAATTAAAATCCAATTATAAAATTTTCTGGTTTACTTTAATTTACTTTACGAATAGGGTAGGAATGTGCTTTTCTGCACTTACACCAAGTAGATTTTAATAAATTGAAGTCTTTTAGCTACCAAAATTAAACACAAATAGCATAATCAGTATAAAATGTGATAAGTTTTGAGAAATGACAATAGTATTAAAATTTAAATTCTTGTCAAGCTCTACGGGTTCATTAATTACCTGTATATCAAATTTATGATGTGATAACTCGCTACAAGCCCGCAATTAGTGAAAATGGTGTTTATGTCACATTTATGTCATGCTTTTAGCCTTACCTATTTGGGCTGTTCAACATTGTGCATTCCACATATTTTAAAGGTTTGCAAATTTTGACTTGAGATACGGCCAATTGTTACTTATATTTTGCTCATTGAGAGCTTTCTCAATAAATTTTCAAATAATTGATATCTCTATTTTTCTTTCAAACTCTTTTAACTGCTCAACAAGAACTCTGTTTTCACATTATGATTTGTTTTGCTTATCACACAAATGAAACATAATTGCCATAGTGGGTGAGTATTACACCTTTTGTATCTGTACCACAGAGATCTTTCCTATTTGTATTGCAAATATAATTCTAATTGTGAGATATTACTGGAATTCTTGTTGTTTCATATATTTGAAACCATTGCTACCATTGCTTATAATTGACAATTGAAAACAAGACCTAAAATGCATCTTTTAAAAATTTTATTTATTATTTCTATGTGCAATATACAGATAAAGATACAGTCACTCAAACAATAAAACTGGAGTTCAAATAAGAACGTAAAACTATGTAGAACGGCCTTCTGGATGATTTAAAAACAATATGGTGAAGCAAGAATTTATACTGAGAACACTGGGGAAAAATTGAGCCCGTTATTTTATCACAATTCTATGCGATTGATGACCACTTAATGATATGATTTCATCTATAAAGTTGGCGACAAGAGCAGCATTTCAAAGACTTTTCGTAGTTTTTGATGGCTGAAGACTACTTGAATATGGTTCTCATCAATGAAAAAATTTTGTTTTCTTCAGTTCACATCTGTTTTCTTCATTATAAAATGTGCGTTATAACATGAAAGTAAGAAATTATGAGTCTACAGCTTGTTTGTCTTCCTGTTAGAAAGTGTCTACAGATATTTCTTAAACATATAAATACCACTTTTTAAACAATTTTAGGTATGAGAAGCAGAAGAGCTATGAATTTGGTAATTATAAGATTTTACAAATGTTTTCTTAGATATTAAGTAAGTAATGTTATTCATGCTCCTATAGAATAACTGTTATTGACCAAGGACATCTCTTTTGAAATCTATAAATCTGCATAATGTAAACAAAATGTTGACAGATGTCTGATAAAGCTTGATAAGAGCTACATTTTCAAATTTGCTAAAATAATATTATTATAATGGTTTTCTTCTATTTCAAGACCTACTAAAATTCTTAAAGTGAAATCAAAACTGATGATGACTGATGATACTATATAGGCAAATCAATAATTTTTTGTTGTCATATTTGTTGGGCTTGTGCTTACTAATTTTTCTCAGTAATTTTCATGGAAATGTATGTAATCACTTTCTCAACTTTTTCGACTTTATACTGTTCAAAATTTACTTCTTTTTAATGATTTTTTTTTATAATTGGCAGTAAAATACTTTCATCTATTTTCAGCTTAATCCTTCCTCGACTTCTGCTTGAGTTCCTAGGTATACTGAATCTATCACTCCATTTTCATGTTTCTAAGACTTTTGATTTTTTTACAACTGTTCGACGATCATGACTATACTGTGGCCCTTGAACAGACCATAAGCATATACTCAAAAAATGTGCAATTACAGTTTTGACAAGTTTTCTTAATAAACACGAAGTGATTAATACGGGCAGTATTTGAAGATATTTTCAAAGCAATGATTGAAATCAGAACTTTATCTTGTTTTTAACAAGCAGTTCAAAATTTGCCTGAGTAGGGTATGATAACTATTTCAACAATGTTCTCTAGAACTAAATTTGAAATTACAAATGAAGGAAAAATGGCTTCACATATGTTTATAACATATTGAAAGTGGTTTATCCACATTTGAATGTTGTTGATTAAAGGAATTGACAATTTACATTTAATAATTTATTAAAATGCACTCATTATTGTGAAACTCATTTATTAATAACATAAGAATAATCACAAAAATTATGTCTCCGATGCACTTAAATGTAACTTAAAAATTATAATACAGTTAAGAAAATTTTTTTCAGATTTAATTTTTAATTGAGGTAAATAAAGTAATTTGAATTTATTTTGATAATTACTTATATATGAACAGCGATTTATCTTGCTATTAGCTAAACTGCATTACATGCAAGATTTTTATTAGCTCCTGTATTCATATATAATATTTTGGTATTTTGGTTGCAAATGAATGTTTCTGTCAATTGAAATTTTCGACAGTTTTTACTCAAAAAAATAATTAGCATATATTAAAAGATTGATCTAATGTTCGGAATATAAAAACATATTAAAAAACTAGCAATTTGACTCTTAGTTGTTCTATGATACGATTAATTGAAAATTTAATAAAAATTGGCAAAATGTGTGCAGGGGCGCACCAGTTTTTATTCTGAGGCGAAGAACTATTCTATATTTATGCAAATGTGTCAATAACTACATATATACATATATGTTCCTAGAAAACGTCATCCATTACAAGAAGATTGGGCGAAACTTCCCAAAAACCACCTCGTGAAGTCATTAATTTATATTTTAAATTTCTGTTAAATTCATGTGGTAATTCTGCTATCAGTTGCCATTTACATTTATTTGCAATTTATAAAATAGGAAAATTATTGTATGCATTTGCAAAAAAACTGTTGGTTTAGTCTAAATTGGTCGTGTTTCGTTTTTCTCTCAATTATTACCGATTCATTATGACAGTTAAATTCGTTTGTTATTGAGGAAGATGTGGGGGTGGGTCTGAGATAGAACAAGTATGTCAGCCTTGCGATCTACGCTCGGTTCTTCCATGATTATTCAATTTTTATGAAGTAGTTATATAAATTCAATGCCACAGTGAATGCCTACCTCTTACTTTTATATTTAAATTTACTAGTTAGGTCAAGTTGTGCGTCTAGATTTTTAATTTTGTAGTGTGGACTTTACGTGTTATTCTTTGAATAACTTTATTATTGTTCTCCATTGGTGTATGCTTTGGCCTAAACACATAGCTACATTAAAAGGTAGGCCTTTTTACTTCATTATTTAATATTAATTATACAAGTATTAACAGGAAAAATCTAGTTATCGAAATATTAACAACAGGAACCACTAAAATGTACCGAAAATTTGCAAAGAACATGCATTATAAAAGTTACGAACATAAATTGTACGAATAAGTTTACGAACATAAATTTACGAACAGATATTACGAACAAGTATTTACGAACATATATTATACAAACATATATAGTACGAACTTATGCAGCATTCCCTAATTTACTACTAGTGTGCGTGATGCTTAGTTTAACTATCTCCGAGCTGATCGTTATACTTATACGCTAATTCATTTATGCAGTTTTCTCAACCATGCTTTCTGTTGGTGCTTACAAACACTTGTTAATTACACCGCGAACTAAGACTGTTAATCGTACTATCTTAATCCTCTAATACTAATTAAGTCGATGTTACATATATATATATATATATATATATATATAT
>CABFPE010000257.1:416757-427382 GCA_900660155.1 Hofstenia miamia
TATATATATATATATATATATATATATATATTGAAGTGATTATACTTAGCTTCTCTATATTCATTTTCTAGATAGACGATATGAAAGGGATAGACCAGTTTTGTATATTTAAAATATCATCAGTACAAATATGCGGTAAAAATTAAATATATTTGCAGTACATTACACGTTATATAATTTGATACTGCATGATCTTAAAATAAGTTCAATGATATCATGCTTAGTTCTACATTTAGTAATTGATGTTTGTTTGTTTGCTAAAATATTAATGCTTCTCTTATTTTATGATGTTCTGATACTAGTCGGATGTAAAAGTTTTCTTCTTTTAGTGGATGTTTGTGCATAAAAAATCGGATTTTAGGTGCCTACTAATATTCTTAATTCTTGCACCCAAATGGCGTTTTGGTTTCCCCGACGTATGATTCTTTCCAATACTGACACCATACAAAACGAAAGATATGTTTTAAAATAAAGATCAAACACTAAAAAATTTTGTTTCTTCGTTAGTTAGGGTACATACTTTATATATAAAATATTTTTTAATAGCTCACTCCAACTCCACTACAGAGCTGGTCCACTTCCGGCTTCAACTCTTGTTAACAGGAGAAAGAACAGGAGTGTGGATCACTCCTTTTTAAAGCTATGATGCCACAAAGCATTCTTAGTTACATTCTAGCAAAACATAATTTCGCTCTTTGTTATCAATCAAAGACACCCAGGGGTAGGCAATCGGAATGCTACAAATAGATTTTTCTATTTCCATAAATTATGGATTTTGCATTTCACCCGATAGATTATTGCCAACCGTTGACAATAATTGCAATAAATTAATAGATAAATAATCATAGTAAATTAATCTTAAGCAATTTGCAATTTTTGAAAATTTTAAAAGATCCTATAAAAATTTTTTAAATGCTTATAGCTTAATAACTATTAAAGCTATTTTCAATCTGAAACCACCTCGTGATACAAAAGAGTCTCTTTTTTTGCTCTAAATCCGTGAACCGGCCTACCCCATTTGCCCGGTGGCTTCTGCCCCTACACACGGCATTCCTCAATGGGTTCTTTGTTCTTCTATTGAATGAAAATTTTATAAATACCTGAAAATTAGGTGTCGAGAGAGTTTAAATCTTTTTCAAAAATTCGAAATTTTCAAGAAAAAATTTTATTCTTTTCATCAACTTCAGCCACAGCAATACGCTTTAATAGAAATTTTCAACATTGCATTAAAGCAGATTACCAAAAGACCTGCCTATGGCCATCGATTTTCAAATTTCTTTGTAAATGTGGAAAAGGGTTTGTTCTTTAAAATCAACAATACGGCCGTTTTAAGTTAAGTAGTTTTGTATTAATGAAAACCAATACACAACATATAAATTTTTTTTCAAAAAAAAACAACCAACGAAATTGTTCTAGAAAAACAAAAGTTAAGTGTTGCAAGTAATCATAATCACTGAGGTCAAATTTGGTTTTGCCATAAGTACATTATGTGAACTCCGTGATTAAAGTTTAATTTCTTTTAGTTGAACATCACAGCGTGAGGTATCTGACAGAAGATCACAAAGATGCGAAATAAGGCTAATGTCAAGCCTTCAATATACAAAAACGGTGAATTTGATGGTAGAAGCAAAATATACTTTCGGGTAATCAAACTCAACAGATAATACTATATTAATTTACTAGACAGGACGATAATTATTCTAGATTCGGGACTTCATTAAATGTTTTAGCAAGACTCTCAATTATAAATGAGAACACTTTTAGTGAATAAATAATTGATAATTTTTGGCAATCTTTATTCTTACGCAATACTTTAATAAAATATTCTTAAGGTTTTCAATAGATTATTTGATTTCCAATTTCTAAGATAATTGCAATATCAATAAGTATTGCCTACCCCTGTAAACATAGAGTAGACCCAATACTTATTACATATATGTATGTCCTATGATTGTAATACGCATGCATTTCATGAGGAATGGAAGCATCTGTTCTCTGTTAAGGGGAGGGGGAGGGAGAGGGGGGAGTTCCCCTCCCCTGAGTGCGCCTCTGAATGTGCGTCCTCAAAAACAAAGCTGCACCCGCAATCAAAGCATTACAGAATAATTTACAATTTCGGGAAATTCCTTTTTTTAAATATCGAATTTTTCCAATGCGAATCAATTTACAGTGTGACCTCGCCTATTCACGGTTCGCCTTTCACAGCCCCGCATATTCGCGTGTTAAGAAAGGTTCCAATATGTGCAAATCTATTACGAGATAACCAAATGTGCTTTTCAAGTTATTCAATTGCATCATTTAAAACTTTGTTAGTGAAGCGTCTTTTCCTCCAAAATCAAGTTCTGCAAAACTACGGAATTTAAGATCGAGATAAAATTGACTTATAAATTTGTTTTATGATTTTATTTTGGTTTTTATATGCACAATATATTATACTACATGAATGAATTAAATTTGTAATCACTGTTTTTAAAATCATTAATGGCCTAATCTGGGCAACAGCTGTTACTAGAAACCACAACCTTCGCATCCAGGTTAAACACAAATGTAAACATCGCAGAGATCCATGCAATAGGCTAGGCTACTATTGGCTGACTGCCTCACCTTTCTCCGCAATTGGTTGTGCGTACTGTAAATTCAAATGTTTGGTTTTACCATATCACTTACACCCTAAAATGTCGTTCAAACGCCCTGCGCCTCTGGCTTCTGGTAAGGAACCTAAGCGCCCGAGAAAGGTTATGACACTGCATGAGAACGTACAACTGCTTGATATGATAAAGGAGGGAAACGGTTATGCTGCTGTAGGACGCCATTATGGTGTGAATGAGAGCACGGTGCGTTACATCAAGAAAAGTGAACAAGCAATCAGAGCTAGTGTAGATACTAATTTCTGTGGAAGCGCTAAGATGATGAATGTTGTAAGAAACAATGCAATTGTGAGGATGGAATCTGCCTTAGCATTGTGGATACAAGACTTGCGAAAGAAAAATATCCCTTTGGACACCAAAATCATTCAAAAGAAAGCATTGAAATTATATTCTCAATTCACTGAAGGACAACCAGAATCATCAACCGCAGCTGATGTCGAAGAATTTCGTGACAGCATGGGTTGGTTCGATCGTTTCCTGAAACGTTACCAATTACGATTTGGAAAATCCCACGGAGAAGCTGCATCTGCAGACACAGAAGCTGCAGCAAAGTATCCCGAAGCCTTTAAGAAAATCATTGAGGAAAAGGGATACAAGCCAGAGCAAGTCTTCAACATCGATGAGACTGGGTTGTTTTGGAAAAAGTTGCCTTCCAGAACTTTCATCATGAAGGAAGAACTGAAAGCCCCAGGATTCAAAGCACAAAAGGACAGAGTAATACTTATTATGTGTGGCAATGCTGCTGGCTGGTTGATGAAACCTGGTCTCATTTACAAATTTGCAAATCCCAGGGCTTTGAAAAACAAAGATAAAAACACTTTGCCTGTCTTCTGGATGCATAACTCCAAAGCTTGGATTACGAAGCTCTTGATATCCAACTGGTTTCATCAATGTTTCATCCCTCAAGTGGAAGAATACCTTCGCAAAAAAGAACTCGAATTTCGAGTGTTGCTAATCATGGATAACGCTGGCGGTCATCCTCTGGATCTCTCTCATGAGGGAGTCCAGATCGAGTTCCTCCCTTCCAACACAACATCCCTCCTCCAGCCAATGGACCAAGGAGTGATTCGTGCTTTTAAGGCACTTTATACTGGCAACTGTCTTCAACAATTGGTTGATGAAATAGACGAGAATGAGGACTTCCAGTTGAAAATCTACTGGCGCAATTTCACAATTGCATCGTGCTTGACAGTCATATACAAGGCACTTCAAGACATGAAAAAAGAAACACTTAATGCATGTTGGAAAAATCTGTGGCCAGAATGCGTTCATGATCACAAAGGGTTCTTACCTGATGAAATTCAATATAATACTGTCAACAAGTCAGTTAAACTAGCAAAGTTAATCGGTGGTGAAGGCTTTGATGACATCACTTGTGAAGACTTCAATGACCTGATTAACTCCCACTCTCAGCCTCTAACGGACGAAGATTTGGCAGAGTTGACGAAACCTACCAATGAAGAAAAAACAGAGGGCCAGGAAGAACCATCACAATTGGAAGAGGACGAAGGTCTTACCCTGGAACGGTTGGCAGAACTAATGTCAAAAGCAAAAGATTTACAAGAGACAGCCAAGTCATGGGACCCTTATATGGTTCGTTCGTTGCAATTCTCAAATGCAATTGACTATGCTATGTCGACCTACAAAACTCTTTTCACCACTATGAAGAAACAACGGAAACAGCTGCCAATAACCATGTTCCTAAAGAAGATACCAAAAACGTCAAACCAAGTCATACCCAAAGAAAAAAACGACACAACTTCTTGACTCTGTAGAAGAAATGGAGTTTTCTCCTCCAGTGTTTTGGTAATAAAAGATATTGTCCCCTCTTTTCTATTTTTATTAAAATACATGTATAATATTGAAGTAAAAAAATAAAATGTGTTTACATTATCATTACAGAGAAATAAATAACCGTATGTATTATTGTAAAATATATAACCGTATGCAATACTGTTAGATTTTTACTGTATTAATGAGCAGAAGTATCTTTAGAGTGTTTGGGAAACATTTGGTAATGTATATAATATCATACATATACGCTTTAAAACTGCATCCAATATTCGCGGTTTTTCGCTATTCACGGAGGGGTAAGGAACGTAACCCCCGTGAATAATGAGGTCATACTGTATTTCGTTTAGGCAATTTGACCAAAGCTTAATAAAATGTTGCATTTTAAAAAAACAATCATTTCAAATATTTTTCAATCTATTAAAGAATACTAGGCTGTTAAAGGCTAACATCAAGAGAGAAAAAGAAAACAAAAGACCTGCTAAGTAGAACCATCTTAATTACATGTGTATAATGTGGCACAGTACAGTGGCCAAATAAGGTTACCAATTCAAGTTTATCCAATCTGTGCCTCGGTCTACTTACTAAATTGCACTTTATAGGTAGCTTATAATCGAATGACCGCCGTTAGAGCATTTTTGTTCAACATAAGTATGTTAAATCTTGAAATTATCAACAGGGTTCTCATTGAGGCCAACCGGGCCCTCATAAGGACATACAGAAAAATTTAATTTGTAGCCCTACTTTCGCATGCATTCATTATAAAAACACAAACCAAAATTATCAATATAGTACTTATATAATGCTTGAATAGTATTGAAGCATGCATAAAAAATGCCATATATATACAGTCTGTTCCATAAGTACCTACGCTTCAAATTACTACTGCACTTAATCATTAATACAAACAGACATTATCATTAATATAATCAATACATCTATATTTAACAAACAAAACTAACATCAAAAAGTAATCCAAGTACAATGACTAATCGTAAGGGTCGAATTGCAGCCCATCAATATCAATGCAAAGTTGTAGTCGACGAAAAGTACGTGCATGTATCTTTGGAAGAGATTCCATTTTAAAGTTAGCAAAAGCATTGCGATTATCCTGTTTCAGATCCTGAGTTGATCTTGCTTTTCAGCCCCAAAGAGCGTTATCACAGGACGTTAAATCCGGTGACCGAGCAGGCCATGGGATGGGCCCGAACTTCCCTACCCACCGGTTGGAGAAATTGTCATTCAGAAATTGTCGGGTGATGTGGGCAGTGTGGGGTGGGGCGCCGTCCTGTTGCAGTTGAGATCGTTCATAGATTCCTCTACGTCGCAACTCAGCAATGAAGTCATTTTTCAGCAAATCAATGTATCGTTGGCTGACCATTCGACCCTCAATAAAGTAGTAATTTGAAACGTAGGGAGTTATGGAACAGACTGTACTTTCAGTGGCGCAGCCAAAAGTGGCGAAAGGGGAGGACACACTTGAAACCAGCGCGCATGTAACATTCTTTACGTAGCGAGNTTCTCGATCACCTATAGGGTGGTATGGTGTGGATAATATTAATTAATTCTATTGGATTTAGCAAGTTTTTCACTCGTAAATTACAACAAATTGTTCTGATTAAAAAATACTGGATGTTACTTCACAAACTGGTACTCATTCGATACATTTTGGAAATGTCCACCTCTATACAAACATACTTCTTTTGGTCGCTGCGTGGCCTCGCAATTTCTACATTTTTCTACATATTTATTGAGAGAATTAAGTTTAATTAGCATTTGATGGAAAATTTTCATTTTTTGAATTGTCCAATATTTGAGAAAGTCTCTGAACAATGCTTCAGACCTTAAATTTTCATTTTTTATCGATTGTTCACATAAAAATACACATTTTTTAAACATTTCTGCTTTCACAAATCTTTATCATTAAAGATTTCAGAAACTCCATTTTTCTTAATTTTACCTAGTTTTATACTTACTATGAAAGGGTATATCCATATGGAATACTTCCTAAATGATTTAGTAATATCTTTTATCGTCAAATAGCGACTATGATGTTTTTCTGCGTTGATTAAACTAATTCTATGTTTTTATATATACAATGTATAATACAAAATAAATCTAATACTGCATTCATTATTACATTTTAAAGAAATTTTTTGGAATAACTGTATAAATCAACATTAAAATGATTAAGAAATGTTATCTACAAATTCACACAATTTACTTAATACGGTTTACAGCCAGTGTTATATTCCTTACAAAGCGAGTCTAAGTACCACTCTAACCGGTATACATATATATATATATATATATATAATTTAAAGTGAATATGAACTGAAGCAAAAGCAGGGAGCTACAAATATAATTTTCTAGTTCAATAAATCATAGTAAATTAACCTGCTTTTTGTATCTATATAAACCAATACAAAACACATAAAAGCTCGTTGTGAGATAAAAACGAAGGCAATGTGGGCATCCAATAAAAGAGCTGTATCCCACTCTCAATTCACTTACCTGATCTCAGCCGAATCAAAGAAATCAAAATACTCATGAATTGCAAAAAATAAATTCGAAATGTGGCATTTTCTCCTATTATCATAACCGACAATTACCCGACGTAGCCTGCTTTCTGAGTGTACCAGACATGCCCGAAATTCAAATTATTATGCTTTAATCGGGACGATACCCGACAAAGGGGGGGGGGTAAAGTCTAGTATCCTATGTCCAACACTGAAAAAAGCTTACTAATGCTTCATAATTCTGTTAACACTAATTAGAAATTGTTCTAGAAAACAAGATGTAGCCAGTAATCATAATCACTAAGACAAATTTAGTTCTGCCATAGATACCTTATTTAAATGCTGTGATCATTGTAATTTCTTTAGGTTTTCCATCATAATATCAGGTGTGTGACAGAAGATAACAATGGTGCGAAATAACGTCAATGTTATGATTTCAATATAAAAACTGAATTCGGTGGTGGAAGCATAATATTTTGTTTAGGCACCACTAGAAACAGCCGTAGTTAGGCTGAATTTTATGAAGATTAGTTTTATTCTGATATTGTACGTGTATCAGGTTATTTCTTGGATTCAATTGATTTGTCCTACTATTGAATGCTTCAATAAACTTTGAAAAATCCTTGGTGATCTCTCATCCTTGGCTGTGACGCCTCTTCAAATATTATTTAAAGCGAATATGACCAGAAGCAAAAGCAGGGAGACACTAGGCCTATAGCCTGATTTTAGTTCGTGCAAGAACATTATTTTCTTCCTACGAAAAATTTCTGTCGCGCGATTGCTATCTTAATGCATGGCATAAAAAATATTTTTAGCGATTGCTCTAAAATGGCATGCATTTTTCTACCGTCACGAAATCTTTCTGAATGACGAAGCAATGTGCATTGTAGTGCTGCTTTTCTTCAAAGAACATGTTTGCTAGATTTTGGGGAAATTTGCATTTTATTCGCCCTTATATTTTCTCAAAAATGCATAGAAAAAACAATATTTTTACCGATTTCTCTAAATTGGTTTGCATTTTTTACCGTCACGGCACCTTCCGGTATGGTGAAGCAATGTGCATTGTGTGGCTGCATTTGTAAAAGGAAATATTTGATAGATTTGGGGTAATTGGGACCTTATAGGCCCCATGCATTTTACTGAGACATCTAAAAAATTTTTTGTTTGGCATAAACCATAGAAAAAATATTTTTACGGACTTCCTTTAATGGAATCTGATTACATGTTATAAAGAGGGTCTAAATTGATTTATTTCATGTCAATTACTCATGGCGATTTTAGGCAAGAGCTTATTCAATGGACAAGAACACTAAATTTCTATGACATGGGTTACAGTCAGAAAAGAAATACACTGTAGGGCACTGTAAAAAAGAAAGTTAAGAAAAAATTTTGAGCTATAGCGTGTTTAATATTAAGCATTTACTTCATTCCAAGCAATTTTATGAAGAAAAATTGTTGCTGCTTTTATGTTTCTGTTATTCATTTTTTTCAAACGAACTGAAGCAAACCAAAACCGAGAAGTTTTACTCAAAATCGAATTGAACCCACCCAAAAAAAGAAGAAAGGTAGAAATTTACCATCAAGTATTCTTAACTGTATGGTACTCACATGCGATCTTACTATGAAATAAAATTTCAAAAATTTCCGAAGTATACTTTCACCACAGCGAGTGTAATTTTAAACTTAAATTATGACTAGATCAAGGAATCAAGTTGGGATTTCTGTGCGAAACCTGAATGAGGCATTCAAGAGAGTCTGATAAAATAATGTTTGGTAATATTTCTATCGCCCCAAGTCCTCGAAAATTCGTTCTAAGTTATATGCATACCACCAAGTGAAATCAATAAATTCCGATCTTGCATATAGCAATTATAAGTTCTTGTGATTAAAGCAAAATTCTAAAATCTAGAAATATGTCTGATATTACTGATTTCACGACAGCCCATTTATTTAAATTTAATCAATTGGATTGTGTCTTAGTTATTTCTAAAATTATAGTAACATGAAAAAATATGCTGGTTTCATGTGATTCGCGACGTCCATTTATTTAAATTTAATCAATTGGATTGTGTCTTAGTTATTTCTAAAATTATAGTAACATGAAAAAATATGCTGGTTTCATGTGATTCGCGACGTCCATTAATAGACAAGTCAATATAAAACAAGTTTTATCACTCAACGCCTACCCATTCAAATAAATTCCATGTATGCCATTTGAAAAAATTAAAACTATATTCTGTCTTACGGTTCTTGTTCCTTATTAATAATTATAATCTTTATACTAAAATTTGCAATGTATGTGTACATGTTATTTGGCACAATAAATTTAAGCGCGCAATATAAAACATTAAATACTATTCTATACATCTTTAGCAACTTACATATGATCCTGCCAATGAGTTTAAGGTAAATAATAACCGATTTGCGCCTACAAATTTTTTATCCTTGTGAGATTTGACCTTGGTCTCAAGTTTCTTGATTCTTGATTCTTGATCTATTTCAAGAAACTTAAAGCTACATATAAATTTATGAAGTTGAACACTAACCGAGCTGGCACAGACATACTAAGTTTAGCAAACATATTAAAGTTCAAATATAATAACAAATAACAAATTAAATTAGTTCCTGTAAAAAATGAAATGTTGATCCAGGTTTTGTACTGATCCTGTGGAACCAGTACTGGAAACAGCAAGACTGCTGTTCCCACAGGAATCTAGAAGCAATGCAATACCAAGAAACGAATAGTAGTATATTTCACTTATATAGTGATTTCAACCTAATACTTGGAAAATGCATGTTTTAAAGTCTGGTAAGTTAATCTGCGGTTCTCATTGGTAATCACAACCTGATCCTATTCGAGATTTCAGGAATACTACTCTGGGTTGGTTGCACCAGTTCACGAAACCGGGTTGGCCTATGCCTGCATGAAGCGACAAACATTTTGCAGAACAGCATACTCATACGATTTATACCAAACATGATCCCAAAGAAGATGTGAGGCATTACTGTTAAATTAAAGGAACCATTTTCTGCAGTACTTGTCAAAATGCAATTTAAAAAGTTGTAGAAAATTATCAATATTTTGCGATGAGAATATCCCACATATTGGAAAGTCTTTCATTAGATTCTCTTGAACATTAAGAAAATTTGATTTTCAACGAATGCCAAAATATTATTAGTGGAGTTGGGATCGGCTAAACTATTAAGAGCTTTGTAATCGATCTGTACCAAAGCCAATAACTCCAATTCAAATATCTAAGATAATGAATGATTTTAAATTAATGTTAACCATTATAAATATGTAAGTTTCTAAGTGTACAAATCTCGCTCAGTATTAACCACCTACACAAATGAGCAATGCCCAAATTTGGTAGTTTCAATGCAACGAATACTGTTAGTCATTGCCAATACAAATAACCATCAACTCATTAATGAACAATATAACGATTATATAACGTCTTGATGAGAAATGAGTAAAAAACTTTCAAACGGATTCAATTTTGGTCAATTGGTGTATATATATATATATATATATATATATATATGTACATTCATATTATATATTATATATACATACTGTCTATTTATACATTCATATATATATATATATATATATATAATTTTTTTGTATACATATTATCTATATGTATATGAGCCAACTTAACCA
>CABFPE010000257.1:467216-500452 GCA_900660155.1 Hofstenia miamia
ATATATATATATATATATATATTTATTGTTTGGTAAAACATAAAATATTAATAATTGAACAAATTCAATATTCAATGTTAATTTTATCATAAGAATGACTTATATATTTTCGATTTTTCATTTTTATTCAAAGTAGAGTTAGCGATGGTTTTAAAAATAATTTATAATGAATTTATATATATTGTTGCCGAATTGTTGACCTTCATAGAATAAATTGTGATGAAGCTGAGACAGTTGGCAAATAATCCAACAATCGAAAATACAAGATTGTACCATCCAATTACGTATCTAAAAAATATTGGACAGAGGTGAAATACGCCAATATGATATTTGAGAGAGTTTGTGGGATTGCTATCATGTAGATTTAAATATAAAACAAATGAAAATTTTGACTTCAATAGCATCAATGCTATTCTTTTACACTAACATTTTATGAGTAAATCTAACAGCAATTGGAAGTAATTGTTAAAAATTTACTAAATAAAATTTAATTGATAGATGAAAATGGAAAAGGGATTAAACATGAATACGGAATATTAGGTTTAGATACACGATTGGAAGTACCCTATTCATGAATACAATTCCGCTTCTTTCTTGTCATAGATACAGCCTTCACTGGAATTCATCGTTAGTCATGACTATCACTATTAAGAATCGTGGCATTTATAAATTATTTTTATTCAGAGATATTTCATTGGTTGATATGAAATTTTGTAAACTAATCAAAAAATGTAAATTAAAGTATTGGTTGTAATTTCTATATGCTAATATGGATGGGATTTAGATATTCTCGCATCTCGGAATTACTTCAATTTGAAAAAATGATTTAGTTTTTTTAAGTCTTCAGCTGCACCCAAATACAAAGACATATTGTTTTGCGTAATCAAATAACCACATTATGAAATTATATATCTTCTACGATTGATAGTAAGCACATTAAAATACTGCTGATTTTAGGATAAAGCCTTCTTAGGAAGGCAGTTTCCTTAAGTTATAACAGAATGCTTTGCAAAAATCCTTCGATCAATTTCGGGTTTCGGTCCCTGGGAACAGTTCAAAATCAATATTCTTAATATTCGTCAGTCCAACTAAATGCTTGTTTGTTTGTTTGTTTCTTTACACTGAAAATATCATTTTGGGTCACTTTCAAACTTCTTTGCTAGTTCAAGAAAAAATTTGGTCTTTTTTAAGTTTGTCTGGCTTAAGAAAATAATCGGGTCAGGTTCGAGCCTTAGTAAAAAATTTCGGGTCGGGTCGAGTCTGGTCCAGTAAGACCGTGGTTGGTACGGGTCGGGTTTAGGGTCCAAAAGGCAAACCAGATGAGAATCTGATTGCTGGAACTGCTAATTGAAACAGGAAGAAAAATTGTAGATAGCGAAGCTAACAAATAAACATTCATTAATACACAGCCATTTATAGTATGAATTTGTCTCGGTAGGGGTATTTTGTAGACATGTATATAATAAGTATTAAATTTGCTACTTGGAATCTGATGAGGATATTGTATAGAAGTTGAGTTTGGTTGCTATTTTATTGATATATTGTTGAACATTGTTTTGGTATGCCTTCACATTTGCATACATTTGAAAGGTTCTTATTAAGAAAATTTCAATGTCGATATTTTGATTAGATCACAAATCTATCAACATACTTATCTTTCCATATTCAGCGTGAATCTGCCTAAGCAGACTTAGTTAGCAATTGTCATTGCTTGCCTTACAATTCAATCGTTGTGATGTCATTGATATAGTGACTTTATATTCACAGTTATACTGCTACAGCAAAGATACAGTGAATTAACGTCTACAGTATCTGGCTACAATTTGATTTACTTTTTTAATTTTCTTATATGTAAGATCTGTAGCATATAAAACAAAATATTTAAATAATGATAAGTTTGGCCTCTTTACAACATTTGATCAATTTATCTGCCTTGATGCAATATCGACTACGACTAGTGGTTTTTCCTGAGACGAACATTTTTCTGCTTCGCATGTAAATTTTCGAGAATACCAATTGGTTGTATTGCGCTAACCTTAGTGCTTCGAAATAAGTAGTTCGAAATTTATATAGTTATTTTCAAAAAAATTCCAATTTTTTACATAAAATATGTACAGGGTTAACTCACCTTCGGTATCATTAAATAAAGGGCAAGCATTTTATTTAAGAAAATATTTGAAATTAACACACCAACTCCTAGTAAACTAGCATTGCGTTTTCCTTCATTTTTTCCAAATAAGACTGCATGCAAATTTAGAGAATAGCGTTCAAAAAAGCATATGATTTTATTGTAAGAAATGTATCGTTATTCATATTTTTATCGAGATTTCGGCATTTTTTACTATTTTAAACACCGCGGTATTTGAGGTGGTGCGGCATACCGTTCTCCTCATTTTGTTATTTATATTATTATACTAACTGCTTTCCTTTGACCAGACTTGCATTTTAGTAATCCGTGGATCGATAGAAATTCCATTAATAGATCTATAATAGTTGTGTGGATCTAGAACAGATCTGGATGCAAAAAAANTCTATATATATATATATATATATATATATATATTCCTTTTGAAACAGTGCTTTGTTTTGATAAGCGTATCATCTAAAGCCTACAAAAACAGAATCAATAAAATAAGAATTTATTATTGAGACCAAATATTGATACAAAAATATTCATTGAGGTAATCGCAATACAAAATTGAAAATAAGAACCTCTTGGGATATAGTATCTCTGCACTGATCATGTGTGAAGGGGCAATTTCAACAATTTATTTTAAGAAAATCCTATATTCACATGCATTTGAAGATATGACTAGTATGTATTTTGCAACTAACTGCATGTTGTGTTTTCAATAAGTGCTTCTAAATGTGGTTTGTAAAAGGATTTGTGAACGAGCCTGCTTGCTAGTAAAGTGATGTTTGACATTTCCAATAATTGCTGCTAATTCGATGTTGAAATTTTTTAAGAAGATAGCAAGAAATGTCAAATCTCTTTTATGATTTGCCTCTACTTATCAGCTTTGAATAACAAATATATTTTCAAAGCAATATTTAATGTAAAATTGCTTTGATTCAATGTCCTTTCTCAAAGTCTAAAAATATTTATTTTACATGACTCAGTTATATTTGTTGCAATTTCTTTACATTAAATTCTAGAAAACTATATTGAAATAATATATTCTTCATCTTATTATCTATGCTGCACCAACCTGTATTTTCTTAATAAACAATAAGAGCTCAGCACATATATAAGGCCATATATTTTGTGCCACTGATGTGGCACGCCTACCTAGATCTGAGCATCAAAAAGATCACTATTATAATAGTAAAAAGAATTGAATTAGACAGCACACATCAGCACAGAATCATATACAAGAACATGACCTTTAAATATAACTGGCAGCACCATTTTAGGGGAATGAGAACACGTACATCTAAATATAGGAATACATTAAAAGTAGTAGCATGTTGGTTTCTTAATACAAAGTTGCTACTCAACGTTATAGTAACATTTTAGATACACATAAGTTTTTACATATTCCTGTATGTTTGATATTTATTTGTAATGTTATTGATAAGTGTAGCATCATTCAAACGAATACAAGCTGCTAAGGAAGAAAGTCGATTAGAAGAACTTAAGATCGAATTTGAATGTCATTAAAATGTATTGTGGAAATTATTATCATTTTAAATTAGCTTGTATGTTGCACCAAGTAATATCAGTTCAATTGATTACGAATTAGTATTTCTCGATACTATTAATTTTGACGAAGTTAAGGGGGCTAAGTCGCTTCCATTATTTTTAGCCGCAATATTGTCAGACGATAGATTCAAAATTTGAAATCGACAGGTACTTTTTCAAGTAACTATAAATAGATTCAATTTCGTTGTAGCGATTGATAAAGAAATTTCTTTGGAATTCTTACATTGATTTCTTATTACGGTTTGATTATTTGATACAATTTCAAGCTAAACTAGCTGTGTTTAGTAGTGATTTGGTGCCATCGCGGGAACGATTCTAGGTTCCTTGTGCCAAGCCACGAAAGTGCACTTACGTTAGGAATAGGGGTTCTTTATTCTCGTTTAGCTGACTACCGATCATTATCTCACATATATTAGAAATAACAAACTCGGAATAAGGCTAGCAAGCCAAACGTAGGGATTTGTATTTATATTATTCTAGATCCAAATTGATGACGATAATGCGACCGATAATGTGACCGAGCATGTATCAGTTATTAGAGGTAGGATAGGAAGCTGCTATATATTAGATTAGTTTATTAAAACCAATATATTTCAGTAATGGCTATACATAATATAAACAACGCAGCTAGTAACAAGTCAGGTTGCAATTTCATGAAAGACTTTTACAAATAGAGATTAAGTCGATTTGTGTCTTGTCTTGAGTATACACTGAGCTAGGATAGGGTACACATAAGTTATATCGATGAGCTGAGAAGTGGAACTCAACCAACTGGAACATTTGCGAGCATGTGATACTGGATGTGGATCGGGCGGATGCCCAGTTACCAACGATTATAAGAGATGCTGCGAGGCTTCGTCACCTAAATGGTGTTCACGATAATGTCTATTAATTAAAGTCAATGGGATTAAAGATGTGGAAGTAAAGCAGTACGAAATTAGTACATCCCTTCCCGCAAGCACATTGCTCTGGTTATAGTGAAATAGCAAAGAGAAACGGATGACAATGCCTGGTAGAGGATTTTACATAATATATTTAAAACATTTCATCATTATTATTAGTAATACAATTTATCTCATTACTGAAAAAAGGATCAGAACAGCTTAGTAATGTACTTATATGCATGTGATCTTCAAACAACTGCTCAATCCTGTTCATTTCACCGCCTCTTCCATTAAGTTTTTTATCATTGCTCGAAAAGCTGAGTAGCATTCCTTATAAGAATATGAGTCTTATTAACTGTTGCAGCATTTATTGCGGTCATAACCACGAAAAATTTAAAAAACACTGCTTATTTTATGTATGACATTGTTTCTCAACCTGGAAGATTGTCTTCCAATTTTTGCAACAATTTATTACTAATATTATTTTGTAAAAAAGAATGGTTTGTAATTAATTCTATCTTTTCCCACTTTTAAACCCAATATCTAATTTATTTCAAAGAAACAATGCACTTTCAGATATAATGAAGTCAGCAAGGTTAATGAGGACATAACATTTTTTTACTTTGCAAGTTCATAGTGAAGATATTAAGAATAATTTTGAAAAGCTAAATCCAAACTGGTGTTTTATAGAGGAATTGAATTCTCCCTTCTTAAGCTACACGAGCTGAAAAAAGCATAGGTCTTATAGGCTTAATAGTATGTGAGAGTACAGGGCTCATTACCAAATAATTCCTATTTTCTGTTTACAATATAAAGTAAGGATTTTGAACATGTCAGCCATTGTTTTATTGAGCATAAACTAGAAAGGAAAATTGATGGAAGGAACTTCTAGCATAGACTGTTAGCTATCTCAAACAGCACAAGCTATCTTAGCTCAGCTTTGTTAAATCTAACTATTTATTGTCCTGCTGCTGTTCTGCCTATGCAATGGTGACATTTTTAGTACATTCCTTATTCTCTTCCTATATTCTTTCTTAGCTTTCTCCGTTCTCCCTCGCCTTCTTCCTCCATTCCTTTCTCTTTCTCACACATACATACACAAACTCCTAAATAATTGCAACTTCCTTAGTCTCATCATTTTATCCCCACTGTTGTTCCTCAAACCACTTTCATCCTTGCCTTGCTTCTGATCAATGTCACTGCTACTAGAATTTTGATTGAAACAGATCTGTATTTTAGATGAATCTTTTACTAACTTGATATGGATTAACTATGTGGTACACATTAAATATGATTTTGGATATTTATCATTAACAAAAAAACTTGGTAATCATTTAAATTGTGCTAATCACATTACAACATTAGTTATAGTAGTTACGTTAGTAGCTTCTATTCTCTTTCTTGCTATCGATTTACTCAATAAAGCCTATGGAAAAACACATAGATTACACTCCTGCTATTCTGCGTTAAAAGTTGAATTTCTCAATATTTAAAAAATATTATAATTTATTGCTAATTTTGCAATATGAGTAACCATATAAAAAATGTGAACTTTTTTAATAGCAGTGAAAAATAAAATGCATAGTCAAATTCAGCCATAAGAAAGGTTGATTTGAAGCCACGTGACAAACTTGGTATTCTAATTTTTCTAATGTTATATATATATATATATATATATATATATATACTCATATTTTGAGAACCTGCTAACTTGCACATTGCACAATTTCCAAACACACATACACACTTTCACTTTGTACACCTTATTAACTTGCAAGTAGAATTTCTCAAAAACTATGCACTTTTGCAACTTTTAAATTATGGAAATATTGTTATAATTAGTATATTGATATATAGTGATTTTTTTACCAGAAGCAACAAATTTGAAAAAAAGTTAACATAATCCATAGCCTTGCATTCTGAACACAAAATAAACACATACTTGCACGTTGTATGAACACATTCTTAACAAAACATTAATTTCAACAATTAAGAATTAGTTAGAAATCCAATAAGGCCTGATTTTCTTTGGAAAGAATTTTTAAACAAATTTTTTTTCATTTAGTGATACAGCTCAGCTAGGGTTAGCAGGTTGCTACTTACTAGTAAATAACTCTTACTAGTAACTTACTAGTAATTTTACTAATAAATTGATTTGAGCTTCCTGTGGCTGGTTACTGGGGGTAAGAGTAATAAATCTTTGTGATTGACTGATGAGGTCAAATGTCAAAGTCACTATATAGTGGCAGCCAATCAAGCAACATTGTTTTGTGTCTTCACTCTTGCATGCATTAATGCAGTCATAGAAACAATGAGGCTACTAACTAGGCACATAATTGAAAGACAAATCTCCCAATCAATTATGAGGATGAAGGACATCAAAGTATTTTAGCAGGTTATTAGTAAGTTACTGGAGAGTCACTAGACTAGCAAAGGTACCAGTAACCAGTTTCAAGGTTACTACAATTTGTCAACACTAAGCCCAGCAATTTAATAAACTCAATATGCCTGAGTGAAAGTAACAAAGCTATTTCTTTCTGTGTCTTCTAAATGCAATGTACATGTCAAAAGTATTATGCACT
Source organism: Hofstenia miamia (assembly GCA_900660155.1). Classification (NCBI taxonomy): domain Eukaryota; kingdom Metazoa; phylum Xenacoelomorpha; order Acoela; family Hofsteniidae; genus Hofstenia; species Hofstenia miamia. The sequence continues at coordinate 474,386 of CABFPE010000257.1, forward strand.
TTAAATACTTAACTAGTTAAGTCAATGTGATTTAGTATACTTACATGCCTATACATACTAGTTAATTTGCCTTATGTTCAAAGAGTAATTACAGCATAGTAAAATTTCGAAATTTAGATAGTGCATGTAAAATGTTGAAGGTCAAATTTGTTCTAAAGGGAACTTTTGAATGTGTGAATCATATTCAAAAACTTTTTAACAAGTGCACAATGCAAGTATGCATTCAATTTTTTTTATCTAGAAACTTATATAGAATTTATATAGAAGAATATTTTCAATAACAAATGTGTGAATTTAAAAATGCTTTAGAAACTGTTTTTTCAGTTATGTGGACATTTCCTAATATAAAGGTATAATCTAGAAACATTTCTTAATACAAAACTGCTAACTATGGCTAACTATGAGAGAGACAATGCTCTCAAAGATGTGGAAAATAGACTAGTCAGACAGGTTTCTGATGCAATGCCTGATTTAAAATCACACATCTTTCAAAAGATGAACAATCTTAGAAACTATACTGATGCCAACATTGAGAATCTCCAAACCTCCTACAAACTAATTGTGGCATAATCCATCAGAAGCCATGTGTGGTCAAAATGAGAGAAAGAATGGAAGTAACTAAGACTAAAATGTAATATTGATTCAATCGTACAATACATGGATATGATGGATTATTTAAATTGTAAAATGTTTGAAGCAGTTTGATATTTAAATTAACTCTGTAGTATTTGGCAAACATCAAGATGACCAAACAGCATATAATAATTAATGCTGACGTTGCGTAATTAAAGCAGAACAAGAAACGCAGGGAAAATTGTAAACAAGCTTCAATCAACAGGTAATAGCTGAGTGTTTGATTATTTACTTAAATGTGCTATAAATATATGTTGATTGTTAGATTCAGTGATGAATGAATTTTACTGGATTTACTTCATTATTTTTGTTATTTATTAGTTAAATGGAAAGCTAAATGTTCAAGCATTAGAGTAATCATACGGTGGTCCCTGACTACAATTAACAGATTTCTGGAGCAGCCTCACACTCAGCCTTTCAAAAGTGCGGTGAGGGCAGTAGCTGTAGATTTCTCAATGTGCTCATAGGTTACAAATCGGGATAAGGATTTTTACCCATTATAGCTTTCCTATCTTTCATCGCTTCCAAATTAATATGATTACTTTTAGATTGCACTACATGATTACTGTACAGTTTTTGTGTACAATGTATTTACTATTTAGTAATTTAGTGAACTGGCAACTGATTTATGAACTAATTTTATTGCTGACTGCATTGATTGCTCACATGTATGAAGGGCTAACATGTATTACTATATCTGTAGGGCTATTACATGTAAGGCAAAATAACAAGCTAAAGCACCACGGTTGCACTATTTCCTTTTATTTATATAGTCATAATTATAAGGACAATCAATGCAATAAATTAATAAGTTATCACACACACACACAATCACTGAGTTAACCATCCACACACTGATTCACCAACTGGTTTCCGCTGCAAAGTTCATGTAAAAGCTGGAGCCGCTACCAATGAAGATGTTTCTTGATGCGCATAGAACAGCGCCAGGTTTTGACCCTGTATTCCATCCACTGTTCTCAATCTAAATACGCCGTGATTAGTTAAGCATTCAGGAACGCTAATGCAAATTAATTCAGTTAATTACCTACACCACATGTTAGGTTGAGAGAATTAGGGATCTATCACACCCTAAGCATCGCATATACCCTGAAAATGAATTAGCAACTCTAAGTTATCACGAAATTGGTGTTGGCAAGATTCTACATAATGCAAATCCTACTTGAAGAAACCTGTCACCTCCCCATTCACCAGTTCAGCAACCTAATGTGAAATCCCAAACGCTGAACAATATTTGCAGTATTTCCATTATAATTTCCTATCCATGACAGTAACTGTTTCAACATCTCCTTCATCAGTAGTACTGATTCCTAAACTGCTAGTATTCCATGCATATTATTGAATATATCTATAATGTCTTTGTAAGCAATGCCAGTGACTAACATAATTCTATTGAGGTTTCTCAAGTACTGATAAGTTAAATATCTCCCTGCCAACCTGGTGCAGTACTAGCAATTGAATTACTTTTTTGCATCTCTCTACATGATGTCTGCAGTTAACTTACAATACAATGTACACAGACCTCTGTCATGTTGTAATTCAAGTTAAATTACTTTAGAATGCCACAATCTCAATAATTATTCAATGGGCTACCATATACACATCCAGTGGAAATATAATAACATTGTTTAGTTGATCTTTTAATATAATAGTCTGCAAGCTAGATTTATTCTCAAAAATGCAACTTAAAATTACATGTATCTAATTAACTAATAAATTTGACATTGTAAAGCCTAGGGTAGAAGCAAACTAAATTCTGTCCCATGAAAGCACGCTAGGACGAGTAAAAATTTGTATTAGTATTATTTCTATAAAGTGTTTAATTGATAAATTCTTTGCGTTTGCCCAATGTTTTTTTAGATAAAATTATATTTAAAAAAGACACAATAACTTGAATGGATATTCATTGCTAGAATGTTTTTGTAGAACATTTTGTAGCATCATCCAAGAATATCAACCAAAACTCTATCAATGATTTCTGTTAATTCTTGGAAAATGCGTTTAGTAATTTTGACAGTGTAATTACAGCAAGTATTAGTCGCCGAAAAGGTTTGACAAAATTAAGTGTAGACGAATCGCCTGCACACAGTTCTGCATAGCCACGAGGTACGCAGAAATATTTAGCGTGGGAAAACCCAAATTGAAATTAGGCGACTGGTACTTGTTTGACATCAATAATAGGTAAATATGTTTTAATAAATTTTGTATAAATAAGAACTACGAGCTGTGAATTTGATGAACATTAACCTCGTTATATTTTCTCTTTGTTATTGCGGTTTGATTTATTAAATAATGCAAAGCTAAACGGTTTCTGTGTGCAACAATCGTAGTGCTATTAGCGAAGGAATAATTAATGGGTATCGCGCTCGATTGTTGTATTGCAGCTAAGTTATGGATAGGTGTAAGGGTTTTTCCATCCGTTTGGCTTGCACTCGATTCATTCCTTGGCATGTAGTAATAAATGCAATCAAGGCGTTTTGCCATCGTAGGTAAATATTATTATTTATCTTAACCGAATTTTAGATCCAAATTCTGACAAATAATGTGACCGATAATGTGACCGATATTATTGTTATTTTAATAGTAGTTTGTAGCTAGCGTTTGTATATAGTTTTTAGTAGCTAGCGTTGTGTCTTAATTTTAGCTTGTCAGTAGTTTATAGTTTATGTGTTGTATCGTACTAAATTATTATATGTAGGAAGCTGCTCTATATTTGATAGTTAGAGTTTTTACGTAATAGCAGCTAGTGTCTGTATATTCAAACTACTGACAATACACGAATTGAGCTTGAGCACTAAGTCGAGTTGTGTTCGTAGTTTATTTCACTAAATAAGGCACACATAACAAATATGATTTCGTGAGACTGAGCTGAGATGGAATCACAATGGATGGGATCTTTAACTACGTACAAGGATGGAGTGGTGGATAGTTTCTGTCGAGCCTGTTATGATCTCAATGACTTGGCGTCGGGCAAGTGCGCCCAGAGATTACAATCCTCTTCTATCGATGGAGTATCTAAACAATACTGTGTTATAATTGTTACTAGAACGTCTGCTAAGGCAGTGTATTATACACAATTAAAGGAAAGAAGAGGAAGTTTAGATAATACTTACCCCGTGAGGGCTGATGCTGATCTCTTGTTAATTATCTAAGTATATTATCGAGTTATGAAGTGTTAGTTTCACCTGGGTAGCGATATTACAGTATATAAATGATTTACCTGATCGTACACAATTTAGTACAGTTTTTCGTTTGGTCAACGATTCTAATTTGTTTAGAGCAGGTCCAAACTGTATTTCAGAAATTCAAGTAGATTGGAGTTCAGTCAATTTAATGGAATTTAATTTAATGAAATGCTAAGCTCTGCCATTTTATCCTCTAAGGGTTTGCGAAGATTGTCTAAAATTATATACCCTAAATTTCCCTGGGAATCTGATGTAAAAGATCTCGGTGTTATCATAACCTCTAATCTTTCTTGGAATAAACAATAAGTCAAGTGAGAAAAGCCTATTCCATCAATTCATTTTGCTGACCCTCAAATATAAAGCTTAATCTTGTAAAAAGTCTATGCTTTTCCATGCAATCCATCAATTTGGGCTTACAAATCTTTAATAAAATTTCAAAAAAGAGTACTGAGATGCATTCTACCATCTCATGAATTATCTCTTAAAGACAGATTGAAAAGCTTAATCTATTTCCATTTCCTCATTATTTGCAATTTTTCGGTGTTCGTTTTTCTACTAGGGAGCATTTGCTCATGATGGATCTTTGGCGTGATGCCGTGTGGATTTGGTGAACACAACTCTTCTTGGAGCCTAAAGAAATCTAGTTATGTTTAAATACCGATCATTGATTTTGCTGGAATCGGAGTAGGATAATTCTTTAGGTTTCTATAGCTATGGTGTTCTCATTTGTTGAAGTCAGATTACAGAAATAGCAGTTTATCATTAACCAGCTTCCCTCCGATTCTACAATACATTATTCAATTTTAAATTTAAATAAAATAACTAAGAACACCTCATATATTTTATGTCAAAAAGAACCAAAACATTGCTTACCTTGCATGTACTGATACTTATGAAATTTTCAAACTAAACATATATTCAAGAAAAGTAACAAAATTGAAGTTTTTGGACAAGTTTATTATTAGGACAAAATGTCTATTGTATATAGTTGAGGTAAAAAATAGTGACTAATCAGTTGATTCTCGGTAATTTAAACAACAGGGGCATAATTTGGATTTCATTGAATCTAGAATTGACTTGATATTTTAACATTGTTTCAAGAGTGTGATATTGAAAACCTTAAGGAGCATCTTAGTCATAAAACAGGTATAGGCCTTTAATATGTAACTGAATTGTATCACATACCAAAATATGGATGTCCTAAGCAAACTATAAAGAAATATATGCAAAAATCAAAAGCTTCTGAATCACAAAATATAAAATGAAATTTGAAAAACAGATTTTGACATTACACAATTAAAACTCCTTGCTAGCACTAAATACAATTAGGCATATACTAGTCTCAATGGAAAAGTTAAAAACAGCACGCAATACTATTAAGCAAAATCCATCAATCATTACATGCACTGATGTAAAAATGTAGTTAAAATACATGTGTTGAGAAAACTATCATATTCGTAGTAGATTCCTAATCAAAAAAGAAATTATATAGGAACTAATGAATAAACAGTAGAATTTTTACAACATCGCAATTGTTTGTGCATGGATAATAAAACCGTATGAGTTCAAAATATCAATTTCTTTCAGATTTTACATTAAATCCGTGCGCACTTGACATACATACACGCATACATATAAAATTGAATTAGATAATCTGCATATTTCAATATGGTAGTATTTACCTTTCAGTGGCGTAGGAAGGTGTAAGAATAGGGGGTGAGTTTTATCAAGAAAAATTGGAATTCATGATAAGTGTACATGACCTGTGTACAAATATATATCTTCAATTCAATCTTCTTATATGACATACAAATACACACTAGTCTTCTGCGGCCAAGGCAATTTTCGTAGCCTTAGCCAGTCGTAAAAAATAAATTTGATCTTAAGTATAGACTTAATTAAGCAAATGAATACATAGAAATCAAATCAAGTGCTCAAATGGACTAATTTCATTATGAATACAGGCTCTTAGACGGGGTATCCACGTCCACGATGCAGTCGCTCTTTGAATAATGTCCACAGGTATATTATTCTATGTTTCCGTAAGGGTCGCCTTCAACTTCTCCATGTTATCGATTTCTCTTCGTTTAGCAGCCAACCCAGCAATCTTTTTTTGTGAGAAATGTTTTCGAATTTTGTCTGGAGGAGTAACAGCAAAATTCACCACTGCATCTCTCACTGGGGATGTGGATACTCGGATGGCAGTTCCGAAACCGCTTCTTCGCCTCTTTGCTACTGATGAAGCATCACTTCTTAAATTCTGATATACATGATGCAATTGATTTTTAATGATATTACTAAAAAACCAATATTTGGGGACATTTTTCTAACATCCATGTTGTCTGTTTTTGGTGAACATGACGATAACTTCTCACTGAAAGTCCATTAAATGAGAAAGATAACTCACAGAACCTTTCACCTATAGAAAATGTTTAGGGATCATGAAGAACGACAGTAAAAAATCCAAAAATATGAAAAACAGAAGCAATATTTGCTGGAGTCGAAAGAAAAATTTATCATGGGAATGCAGAAGAATCAATACATAATCATAAGAACATAAGAATTCAATACAGATTTTTTAAATGTGTTTGCTCTGGAGGCAATGTTGTCTTGTTTCTCTTAGAAATCTTAATTTGCAATCAATTGATATGAATTTTGTTACTGGATGCTTTTTTGTTGCTAAGACATTGAAAAATATTCTGTTTCTCATCTTTTATTGGAGCTATATATATATATATATATATATGTATATATATAGTATCCTGCAAATTTATTGGACCACTCGATTTTTTAGGTTATCAATATCACCAAAGGCTTAATAATCATTGAATATTTCAACAGATTGGTTGTTTCTCGTATTATTACGCAAAAACCTGATCTAAAATATACATTGGGCCAATAATTCTAAAAATTCCAAAATTTGAAAATTCTCCAAATCCTTAATTGTGGTCTTCAAAGCGTAAAACCTAGTGTAGAATATTCCCCTTGCATTTTATAAAAACATTTATGTCTAGTAGTACATAATCAATTGCATAATCAATATGATATAGCTACGTAATACTTAGCCCTGTATTTGAACAAAAGTGGGTGATGCATTATCAAAGTTCTATGACCAATATTTAAAAAACAAANAAATTAACTGGATTATTTATATTTATGGTATACAAGCTGCATATGAAAATTAAGCAAATGCGATTTAATGATGAAGTATAATGCTTGTTTATTATCTACATTTAGACTAAATACGAAATTTGATATATTCGAATAAACGGCTAAGTGATTTATAAACCCATTACTCGATGTGATCAATGAAAATCTAAAATCAGCGCCCCAAGTATTATTCAATTCAAAAAACAAATGTTTAAGCACTCATCAATGTTCATTTTAATTCTCACTCAAGTGTGCGTCATACATATCAATAGACAGAGAATAATTTTTGGCTGTAAAATTACGTTTAGATAAACAATTTAACAGTAAAATCGTTGCTCTCTTCAACTAATGACGTTCATTATCGAATATCTGAGTGTAGGCTTCTTATGTTTTCAAATGGCGTTTTCCCACGAGTGCTTAATCTATCCAAATTTGGATAAATGCACTATAAAAGAAGGTAATCATTTACCAGAGAGTACGCAGGTAACCTCCAAGCCAACCATTAACAGTGCAACAATCTTGGAATGTGATCCTGATGAATGTCTGGTGATGGTTCTCTGTCCTCCGGACATGGTGACGTCCTCGCTTGGCTACAGAATAGTTATATCGTGGACTAGTGTCCCTAATAAAAAAGTGTTCACCATTGAGGAAATGGACGATTGGGATAATTCACTGTTCGTTTCCATAAATATAGAGGCTGATAAAAGTGAATCCTTGAAAGTTAAAGTGGAGCCCATTCCAAAAAATAACAACAATCAAAGTGCGGTGTTACACGACAATGTTACACTACATCGAGATTATAAAACATTATCTGTAGACGAATTTAAGACGAAAAATAAGTATTCCTGCACAAAAGATCATGCCGATGATGATGATGATGATGATAGTCACTTACGAATTTTTATAATTATAGGACTATTACTCATTGCCGGAATCATAATCATGATTCTGATTTTCATCGTGGTGCGCATTATAAGGTTCTGTAATAATGGTGAAAATAACAATAGGCAAGCACCAGAAAAAGAGAAAGCGGAATCCTCCACATAAATTACAACTAATATCCTAAAAGGTTCAAAATATTTTTTAATCTAAATGTTTAAAATGAAAATAATCAATAAAAACTTTCTGAATGTGTTGCGAGCTCCTCACTCAGTACAAACAAAAAATTTTTAGATCAAATAATTGTATATACTCGAAAAAATGTTGCTACACCAGGATTTTAAATCAGAAACATTTCTGATATCTAGCAAAATACTGATACAATACTAATTGTAATCACACTGAGTTCGATATTCACCCAAATAATTTCAATTAAATGTTTCTTTCGGTCTAATCAGTTTAGGAAGCTGTCAAAGAATGATTGATTTGCAGATTTTTCTCTACAACATTTGCAAACATTTAAGAAAATGCTTAAACGGTTTGAATGTTTCAAATGATATATAACTATATTTAGTCGACAAAGCATCTTACGATTTTTTGTTTTACAGAATCAGGTAGCATTACTTATAAAAGATTGATTAAAATTATTGCATCTTTTACAATAATATTTTTCTTACAAAATATTTCTTTCTTGTTTTGTCGACTTTCTCGAAGTAAACATAGAACTGTTGTAGCGACGTCGTTGAACGACATAATAACGTCACTAAAACGATATTTCAAAACAACGTCTTTTCACAATAAAACGACAAATTATCAATAAAAATGCAGTTTTTTAGAAATTTGTCTTCAAATTGTCCTAATTCTAAAATTATTCCTATTTTTCAATATTTAATGCTAGACGGAATTATGTACCACCACTAATTCGCACTATAAGCGCCACTCAAACAATTCAAAGCCAATTAAACGCCAATACACCACAAAAACGACGTCGTTACGAAAGTTGTATGTTTACTGGGCTGGCTATGCCTTTACATTAGTATTCTTAAGATTTGTTTACCATAATTTTCTTTTTATTGAGTTTTCTTTGAAAAAGCTGGAGTTGCAGCGCAAATATGCTCATGAAAATATAAATAGGCAGTAGTGGTGCAGTCCGAGCGCATCTCATAGTCTAATCTGATGTGACTGATGTACTTTACATTTAATAAAAAAATTAATTCCAAATTTACAAGTTTACACGTTTTTTGTGAAGAAAGACATCACTATTCAAAATATTTAAATAAAATTATACATATTTACTGGTATTATACATATATCACTATATAATTTGTAATTCCAACACATTTTAAAGTGTTACATATAGTAAGGTGTGTGAAAATACACAAATAATTTGCTTCTCTTTTAAGTTTAAAATTCCTGCTATTAAAGTATTCGAATTCAATTCCATTACTAATTAGACAATTTTCGACATATTTCCCAGAGATAATGTGAAATTTTGACTGAAATTCCATACTTTTGCAAATAACTCGATTCAGATGATAAATATTAAACGATGATTATTTCAATGTGCGGAGGTGCAGAAGATCAGTTTTTGAATTTTTTACTCATAAAAAGCAATAATTAATTTTTCACTGAAAAAAAATTGATGAAGTTCTACATCGCAAGTTCATAAAGCTACTGCTTACAAAAAATTCCATAATTCAAAAACAATTCTTCTGTCGCCTATTGATGCTTCGTATCCGTACCTGCAAAGACTTTTACAGAACCATTACCTGCAGAAGTAAATAGTCTAGGAAGTCAATTTTTGTTAATGTCAACATATTTCACTTTGCGGCCATGACGAAACTCCGTCAAACGAGGATTGTGATAAGAATAAAGGAAAATTACGTAGGCTTCTTGATGAATTCAAAATCGAGCCTCACAATTTAATTCAAAAGAACATATTCTCAGTAACAGTGCAAGTGATATACAAAATGTTTTAATTGAAAGTGCTGTGTTTTTAAATAATACTTAACAGTTGTTTCGACTTTGTAACTGATCATTTGACGAAACTTTACATTCGATATGTGAATCTGGAAACAGAATGTATCATTGAGCTATTCATTGGATAAAAATAAAAAAATAGAGACTCCGTCCTAGACATTAAAAATGTGTTGGTGAGACAACTGATGGAACTTCTGTTCTTGTTGGTGAAAAAAGAGGCTTTAAAAAATTTGTTCGTGAATTAGTTGAAGCATCTTGTGTTTTACATCAATTAAACTTGGTGCTATCTGTTGCTGCTACTTCCGAGCAAGTGGCCAAGAAGTTTTTTTAGTACACTAACCAAGCTGGATTCTTTTATAAATGGTTCATATAAAAGACGTGAAGTACTTAAGAGGTTTCAAATCTCCCAAAGCCTGAATTCAATAGGCATTTGCCAGTCCTATGTTATCACAAGTGGAATAATTGGGGAAACTTAGGAGATATTATACACAAAGAATATTCAGTTATTATTGAAGTTCTAGAAAACCTTAGTGATCATGGTTAATTAGATCAGCAGAGAGACTCAAAAGGATTATACAAGGTGTGTTGACCCATCATTTGCTTGTGCCTTGGTAACATATTCAGATATATTTTCACAGATTTCGCTACTCTCAAAATCTTTTTCGTACATCTACAGTGACATTCCGTCTACGTTAACTCGAGAGCATTCGATAATTCTCAAAGCCAGAAGAACAGTTGAATACCTCTTACAAATATGGACTTTTTCTAAGCATATGTTGAATGCTGTCGGAATTGAGATGGTCAATCCAGAAGAAAAAAGTTGTTATCAGATTTTTTTACTATTTTAAAAAATTTTTTTTATCTATAACAATTGTAAAAGTTATTGGTCAATATGAAATTTCATATTTTCGCTCAACTGCTTCTTAAATCTAAAAAAGTGGTAGACAATTTTTTCGAAATTCCTACTTTAAGAAATTCTCATTCAACGTAATTGTTGTATTCAAGTCAGAGAAAAATATCTTTCAATTAGATACATCTAGTTATTTTTATGATTCTTTGAGTATTATCAACTTAGATATATGCTCATTTTGTTTTTTAATAATAAGTATTTTTAAATAATTAAATTCACAATCGATTTGCTGCATTGTATTAGGACTAAAGTTTATATTTTCACCGAACGAATGCAAAAAAATCGGTCATTCTTAATCACAGAGCAGATCCACAGGCTAGATTACACTCTACATTATTGTTCCCATCACTAGAGAGATATATAATCTGGTTGAAATGATTTTCCTCTATAGGGAAGACGCATGCGAATGATAAATTTTCCATATCATGCCATAGTAAATGACCGAAGTTTTTTCAATAATAATTTATCATTGAGCCAAAACCTGCCAAAAAAATCTCTCAGACGTTTTTCTAATGCTCATCATTTCGTGAACAGGTTGAATATATGAAAAGTGGTTAGTGAAACTCCTATTCTCATTGTGGTATACAATAATTTCATAAAAGTTTATCCAAAAATTTTGTTCTGGAAAAGTACTGTTTCGAAACGATATGAATAAAAGGTCCCATTAATATTGCAATTTAGTTTCATTATAGTTTCAGTACAATTTCATTTCCACTGTTTGTTAAGCACCAATTCGCTCTTCACTATTTAGGCTATAGCCCACGAAAAACCTAAGTCCTAGACTCACCTCTGCCGTTCCATTCCTAACCCCTAGCTCTAACCCTAACCCATTCCCCTGGCCTCAATCCAACTCTAAACTTACTTTTTCAACCTTAATTTCTACATTTTTTACCCTTGGTGTTGTTATGTTTATGAATTGCTCCAATTTTAATAATACTAACTGAAATGAAATAATAGTGTAACACAACTATCGTATTATCTGAGGTTATTTTCATTCGAACCTAACATCAAATGTTAGCCTACCCATCTCATGATAATTAATAATATCGAAACACCAGCTTTTCAATTTTCCATTTATTGGATTTCGAAACGGTTTTTTATTTAGTATAATTTTGCAAAATGTGTAATTCTAATATCTAATACCCTGTTTACACGTGACATAAGACAGATCTGTCTCCAATTATCTCAAGACATATGTAGCGTGTAAACACCCAAAACATAAGACATACGAACTCTCAAGTAGGGTAATTATAAAACAGATGTAGATCAAATAATTTTGATTTTATTGTATGTCTTCTGTCACACTGTCACTGTGTAAACACTAAATCATAAGACATATATCCTTTTGACTGCAAGTTATTTAATTATTATGGAAGCAAAATAGTAGTAATTTCGACGTATTAAATTAATAAAAAATATTAATCATATATTTTTTAGTATTTTATCCGATTTTCGCAATTGAAAATAATATTTTTTCAATTATACATATTCAAACATTACTTATGCATTTTAGATAAATTTCTTATAAATATTTTAAAGTTGTACGGCCTGGCATACGGGCTTTGAACTTTGTTGTTCGAAGATATTAATTCCTAAAACGATTTGTTTGAAATAGATTAAGTCAATTGATGGATACGTATTTTGTATCTATCAATTTTATATATCTATTTATGCATATGTATTTCGTGAAAAATTAACCTTCATGTAGATGTACACAAAAATTACAGCATACCACATTATATATTACATTGAGTCACATAAAATTAACTGTATTATTCAAAATCAGGGAGTTTATTTCACTATCACTTTCTGATATTGAATTAATATGTAAATGATGACTTAAGAATCGTAAGTTGTGGACTTATGACGCTCCATCTCATTTGAATTGAAGTGTGATGTACTATTATGATACACACTGTTTGATGTGTTGTCAATTATTGCGATAAATTAGTAGAACTTCTTCGGGAAACCAGACTCAAGCATCACCTATGTACTTAATTAAAAAACAATTCCTAATTTCAAATTTAAATTTTTTATGGGTCCGATTTATCTGTTAGCAAATTTACTATCTAAAATGCACAAGTAATGTTTAAATATGCATATGTATAATTGAAAAAATATTATTTTCAATTATGAAAATCGGATAAAATACTAAAAAATATATGATTAATAATTTATTATTAATTTAATATGTCGAAATTACTGCTATTTTGCTTCCATAATAATTAAATAACTTGCAGCCAAAAGCATATATGTCTTATGATTTAGTGTTTACACGGTGATAGCGTGACAGAAGACATTCAATAAAATCCAAATTATTTGATCTACGTCTGTTTTTAATTACCCTACTTGAGAGTTCGTATGTCTTATGTTTTGGGTGCTTACACGCTACATATGTCTTGAGATAATTGGAGACATATTTGTCTTATGTCACGGGTAAACAGGGTATAAGATTGAAAAAGTCCAAATTAATATCTGTGGAATTTTGTAATATCACCGCCAAGCGTAGGAGCAGGGTTTCTTCAGTGGCCTAATCAAGAGTTTTAGCACAGACTGTACAGAGGATAAAAAGAGAAATGGACTGAACTTTAATTCGACCTCTGATGATCACCTGTTTCCTATTCTAAAGGGCAAGGAGAAACACACTGCTCCCCAATTATAAAATCCGGTTGCTACTTCTGTCAGAAGAATTCTNATGTGTTGTCAATTATTGCGATAAATTAGTAGAACTTCTTCGGGAAACCAGACTCAAGCATCACCTATGTACTTAATTAAAAAACAATTCCTAATTTCAAATTTAAATTTTTTATGGGTCCGATTTATCTGTTAGCAAATTTACTATCTAAAATGCACAAGTAATGTTTAAATATGCATATGTATAATTGAAAAAATATTATTTTCAATTATGAAAATCGGATAAAATACTAAAAAATATATGATTAATAATTTATTATTAATTTAATATGTCGAAATTACTGCTATTTTGCTTCCATAATAATTAAATAACTTGCAGCCAAAAGCATATATGTCTTATGATTTAGTGTTTACACGGTGATAGCGTGACAGAAGACATTCAATAAAATCCAAATTATTTGATCTACGTCTGTTTTTAATTACCCTACTTGAGAGTTCGTATGTCTTATGTTTTGGGTGCTTACACGCTACATATGTCTTGAGATAATTGGAGACATATTTGTCTTATGTCACGGGTAAACAGGGTATAAGATTGAAAAAGTCCAAATTAATATCTGTGGAATTTTGTAATATCACCGCCAAGCGTAGGAGCAGGGTTTCTTCAGTGGCCTAATCAAGAGTTTTAGCACAGACTGTACAGAGGATAAAAAGAGAAATGGACTGAACTTTAATTCGACCTCTGATGATCACCTGTTTCCTATTCTAAAGGGCAAGGAGAAACACACTGCTCCCCAATTATAAAATCCGGTTGCTACTTCTGTCAGAAGAATTCTACACAAATATTCCATACAGTACTTTATAGCGGAATGCACATTTTTGCAAATAGCTTCACTACTATTATTGACTACTGCAGGGCTATTATTTGACAAATGCATGTAAAACTCCATTTTTTGTGACAGTATTTGTCATTTTATGCAAGTGATAGTATTCCTCTATTCTATTGCTGAATTAAGAATTTCGAAAAACCTTTACTTTTATTCACTACTGTATATATTCTATGATTTCTTTTAACTAATTACAAGCATACAATATACATTATTTTTATTATCAAATACATAAGAAAATTTTAGCACAATTTAACATTTACAGTCTGCGTTTGCGGTCTTATAAAAATGCTGACTTTCACGAACCCGCGTTTGTTTACGTAGAATCAAGACTGATATTGCAATTAACAATAAAAAACTTGAAAAGCCCACAATTACACTTGAAATTAGAAAGACATGGTTTTTTTGCTTGGCAACAATATTCTTGAAACTGTGCAGATAATTGGAGTTATCGGATTCAAGTTTTGTCCATTCTTGAAGATTAATGATTTCTGGCATAGTTGGGATAACGTACTTGATGTTGAATGCATTTTTAATTTTCCCAATTTCATATATTGGTGTTGGTATGACCTTGATAAATAGTACATCATCTGGGTAAATTGTAGGAATTTCCAAAAAGAGATATATTTTTTGTTTCCAATCAGACATCTCGTTTACTGAGAAAACTCGCTGGTCCTTATAGCTTTCCCACATTATTACAATTTTGTAACCCAATCTCATGGAATTCACAAGTAATGGTGGATGAATAACGAAAAAAAGTTGGTTTGGGCACAGTTTGCAGTTCTTAACGTAACGTATTGCAACATCCCTTGGCTGTGATATAACTTTATTTGTTAAATTGTATGCATTTCTTTCTTCAACAAAACATTGTCCATGTGTGGAAAAGCACTCTTGAGCAATCGAGTTCAGAAATGTATTAGTCATTAGAAGAATGAACCACTGATACGTAACTAAATTCATTTTATTCAGAGCGATTTTTCCAAAAAAACAGAGGAGTATTCGTGCAAATGATAGGGTGAACTAAAATTGAAGAAATGTTAAGCACAGATAGATTTAAAAATAGCTAATATTAGTGAGCAATTGAAAATTATGTGGGCGGAAACTTGGCATATAAGGCGAAACATTATAGCACGTAAGTTGTTTAGTAAATTCATTTATTTGGTAATTACAGGGATTTACATATTTTATATTGTACACAGTTGTGTTTCTATAGAGAGTTCCCACTAGAGTTAGGGACGCATGAACAGTCAACTTCCATCATGCAGTTTCTGTCATTTTTATCTCCATACAAGACTACGTTTGATTGCAAATTGAGTTTACTATTTATGACTATAGCTCTTCTCCTTGCCAGCCCTTTTTGCAAATGTAATTTTTCCAAATTGAAAACTGTTAATACGTATTTACACCATTCTATGATAAAAAAATTGAACAGACTTCCACTTCTGTTTATTTGTAACAACAAACGACGGAAATAATTTAGATAGCTTCGAGGACGAATATGAACACCAAAACAAAATGGAAATTGTTATATTTTTTAGCATTATTAAAAATCTCATAAATTCTGGGGTTTGTTAGCCCAAAGATTGGCTGTAAACTGAGATATCGACACCATGAAAAACTTTGATTGAAATAAGTTCTAGGCATTTTTATACATGTAAGTTGAAAAAGATCATTCGAAAAAGGTCGTTTGATGGACTTTTTTGATAGGGCCAATTTTACATTATTACGTCATATTTTAAAAAATGATCTAATGATTTGTTTTTGTCATTATGGATATTATTTACTCAAATATCGTCAAGTAATATCAAATTCATGTAATTCTCAAAATATGCAAAAAGTTAAAAAATCACTAGTCATTTATTTGCATTTTGATAAAAAAGATACACAAATACAGTATCATTTGCAAAATGGTTGTTGAGGTAAGAAAATGTCATTATTCCTCAATCCATATTTCTTTCTGTCTTGCAAAAAGTACTACTTCATCTTGTTACCCAAGTATTTAAACACATTGCAAACATTTACTTTCTCGATATGTCTAATGACTAATAATTATTAGGATCATCTCTGTGCAGTCCATCACAGTCCTGAGATGTTTCTCATTGACTTTGCATCGTTTTCAAGTTTATCACGAAATGTGCATGTACCGATTTTACCATCTCCATTGTGCTAGCTCAGTATTATGACATACATAGAAATCTGGAATATGTAATAATAATGAATGTATTTTTTGATTAGTAAAAAAAATTTAGGCACTGTCCTGAAAAAATGATATTTGAATAAATAATATCCATAATGATAAAATATAACTTAGTTACAAGTGCTTGTCAGACAATTCTATGATCATTTTCAGATGTATGACGTCATTTAGCAACATTTGCCACTAGCAAAAGAGTCGATCGAAAAATTTTTTTCCCAATCGACTTTCTTTTACTTACTAAAGTGTCTAGAACTTATTTAAATCAAAAATTTTTTATGCTTTTTCGATAGCCCAGGTAGCATCTGTCTAAGGCAGCCCGTGGAGTGTCTTAAAAATTTTTCATACGTTCTATACATTGCAATTTCAAAAGCCAAACTGATTTTCAACTGAACATTGAATGTAAACTTTACTTTTCAGCAATTGTTTTTTAAATCTATAGTATTCATTGCATTCGGGTGCCGTTGTGTAATGGTCGTTAGATTTTTTAAATGTCGATCTGTTCCAGACGCTTGCTTGGGTATATATGTAAAATCTCAACTTGATCAGAAAACAGAAAACTATGATAAAAATTTTGATCATTAATTTCAATACAAAGCCGCCATAATCATCAATTGCATCCGAGAATATTATTAATCTAATTATTTATAGTTTTACGTTTTGAAATGTGAATATGGAGAAGTACACTTCTTGTGCAGATCCATTAATATCAACCTATAGTCTTTGAGAATGTAACATAGCTTATAGTAAATGCATAAAAGCATTTAGTTATTCTTTGCGTAATATAACTTCTATAACTTCAATATTCATTTCATGCGCATGATTTTTGTTTGTAAACGAGAAAATTACTGCATAAGCAAAATTTCGGATGGAAACCATATATTTTGGATGATGTAATTTCCAATGTATGCAAACTCAATATTAGCCTTGTTTTCATAAACCTGAATAGTTTCCTCAATTTTTTAAGATTTCTTGAAAACAATTTAAGATATAGATGCGGTCAAAAATGAGAAAGATTTTCAAGTACAAAAACCCTTCAACGACATTACACAAGTCTTTTCACTTAATTAAAGCGATCAACAACATTACCCATAAACACACTAAATGGGGACAGGTACTTTATAAATTTTCATTTAACATGTCTCATCAAGATGCAGGAAACGTTCTACAATATCTTAACTCTACTGGAACCACAGCCTGCAAAACTTTACCAAAGATATCGGGCATGAACCAAGAACATTCTACAGAAACTTCAATAACTTGACTGAAACGACCACGCTAAAAATGAAGAAAGATAATGGGCACACTCAAATTTACTGGAAATGAAAGGAAAAATTTTGTCACAATTGGTTTACAAAACCCATTGAAACCAACAGCTCAATGTTTCAAGAAGCCCATAACAAATTTGTCTCACCATCGACAGTGTGTGGAAGAAGTGCCACTAGTGACATAAAAACAGAAAGATGACTGGGTTAGCTTCTGTGAAACATATTCGCTGGATGGATTTTTCAGAAATATGTTCATAACCGATTAGTGATGTTCCAGCTACATAGAAACAACATTTATCATTGGTCTACGACAGACAAGACGCCTCTAAAACTCTCTCGAAATTTTCGCCAAAATGCTTTGAGCTATATAGTTTTTTACCTGAAAATTGTGGAAAGAGTTACTGTAGACAGTTCAAAGCATACAGATGTTTTAGCTGAGATCCTATTTGCAGACTGGTGTTGTCAAACTAGATGGATTCTTCGGCAAGATGGAGCGACCTCAAATACTTCAAGACACACCCAAAATATCTTCAAATAAAAAATCTACAAATTTTGAACATATTACGGTAAATTTCAGTAAATTCTAAATGCTATAAGTTTTGGGGTTGTAACATTGAAATGTTTGTTTGAACCAAAGTCATATTTGAATTTTGTCTTCTGCAAGGTGAATTTCAATATAAAAATATTGATTTGGCAGTCATTTATATGATTTAAAACAGATTTATGAAAACATGGGTAGTCTTTATCCGACAGGAGGTAGTATACACCATCAGAAAATGGAGGATATTACAATAACTAAAAATGAAATATATTTTAATTGTATTATGTAAATATTTTTATTAAATATATGTAGAGAAACACAAATAAATTTGAAATAGTCTTCATATATGAAGAAACAGTCATATTCAAGGACACCAGCCATATCTGCGCAACGCTTATGAAAATATTTTTGACATTCAACCTTACGAAGGATCCCGTCTTGTTGTTCTTTTCCGTAGTACCATTCACTTCAATGTTTGCAGCAATCAAATGTGCGTTACTCCATTGCAATATTTTCCAAATTTCCTTCCGTGGAAGTACTTGGTTTCTATGAAGTAAGGTTTGAAACCTTAATCTCCTGCTTACAATCACAGGAAGAATGAACTACTCCGTAACATTAGCACTTTGAATAATGATAGTTAAATGTCATTTGTCAAGAGCTAGCAAGAACCTTTCTTCTTACAAGAATTGTGGTTAGCCGCGTCAAATCTGCATTTCAGAGGTTGTCAATCGCTATGTGTTCAAACAAATCGGATACATTATTGAAGAAATCATCAATGCGTTCTTCACAAAGTGATCATGCTCATGCTACAGACAGATTTTCATTCACACGCAATACTATCCCTGGGTTTCGTTTCATGACAAAAGTCTTCTTATTAAAACTATTTGGAAATTTATAACCTGAAAGTTGACGTTTAGATCGTAGATGCATTGCAAACCGGTATGCAAGCCTTCTAAAATCAGTTATTTTAAGGGCAAAACCCATAATTATAACAGTTTTACACAATGTCTTTGCTTGTTTTTCAGTAAATATCGTATGATTACTCAAATTTGTATTTGAATTAGGTTATAGATTTTCTCTGATGGCGTTTTCAGGATCGCTAAAGTCTTTTGCAGCACTAGAAAGTTTCACACTATTTCTGATCGCACTCAAAGTTCTATTGAGGGCCTCAGAAGGATAGTTTGGTCTATTGCCTTTCATCTAAAATACAATGGAACATTTTTCTAATTTACATATACGTATAGGCTAATTCCGAAAGTATATATATATATATATATATATATATTTATATATAAATTCTGAGGTAATTTTTATTTCATGCTATTTCAATTGGCTTAAGAATAGAACTCACTGCAAAATTCTGAAAACCCGTAGTAAGCAGTCAAAGTAATTGTGAATGAATTTAGTACAGTGAGTAAAATTATATACACAATGAATCTTATCACGCTTCTTTTGAGTAAATTCTGCACTTAATTGAAGTGGAGAGGAAGGAAACATCTCAAGTAAATATTAGAATGTCTACATATGATAATACACTTAGCAAAAAAACACAACTGCAGACTTTCACATTAAGACTTTTGATAATGATATACACTTATTAATGATTAAATTTATACTGTTGAATTTAGGCTACTGTTGGAATTACCCGAATTTATCCTATAGTACAGCTCATCTCATTGAGAACCTGTAGTTACAAAATTTCATGAAATTTTATCAATTAGGTTTTACCTGATCTTTGCAGTCTCCAAAAATAATATATTCAGTTTTACTAAAAATATTATATTTCTCCTAGAAAGAAACTTAAATATGCATAAGCGTTAAATTAAAAAACTTTTCCAAGATTTACTATTTTCAATTAATTTGAATTATTTATAAATAATTCTAGCATATGATTTATAAATAAATGAAGAAAGTTGAAATAAATTGCGAAATATATTTTTCATTCTCCCTCTGCCATGTTGATTTAAGTACACAAAATCTCTTGATTAAATCTTTTTTAGTCAACTTTGAAACTTCCCATTAAAGGTAAATACAAAAATTACATTTTTCAATGTTAGCGAAGAAAAGTAGTGTGTGTAGAATAGACAGTGTGAAACAATCTTAATATTTTATATTATAATGGAAATGTGGATGCTTTGAAAATATCAACTATGAATTTCAACAAAGAATTTACCGCAGAATTACAAGTGGGAAATTATTGTTAACCCTTTTAACTAAGTTAAATAATATTAACAACTATGCGTGAAGTAATATCGATCCATATAGGACAAGCTGGAGTGCAGTTAGGAAATGCATGTTGGGAACTTTACTGCTTGGAACATGGGCTGTATCCTAACAGTGATGGACTGCTAGATGGAAGTATTCCAAGTCACAAGCAAGACATAGACGATAAATCATTTCAAACATTCTTTAACATGACAGAGAAAGGTAAATACATTCCTAGAGCACTGTTTGTAGATTTGGAGCCAACTGTAATTGATGAAATCAAAACAAGTCGATATCGTGATCTATTCCATCCAGATAGAATGATCACCGGTAAAGAAGATGCAGCCAATAATTTTGCACGTGGCCATTACACAGTTGGGAAAGAAATTATCGATCACGTAATGACAGAAATTAGAAAGACAGTTGACGAATGCTGTGGACTTCAAGGGTTTATAGTATTTCATAGCTTTGGCGGAGGCACTGGGTCTGGATTTTCTGCATTGTTAATGGAAAAACTAAATGATGACTATGGAAAAAAATCGAAAATTGAAGTTCCAATTTATCCTTCTCCAACGATATCAACCGCGGTAGTTGAACCATACAACGGTGTACTTACTACTCACACATGTTTAGAAAACTCTGATTGTGCCTTTATAGTAGATAATGAGGCTATTTACAATATATGTAAAAAGAATCTCTGCATTGAAAGACCTACATATACAAATCTAAACAGGTTAATAGCACAAGTTGTTTCATCCGTAACTTGCTCATTGCGATTTGATGGTGCACTGAACGTCGATTTAACAGAATTTCAGACAAACTTAGTGCCCTACCCGAGAATACATTTTCCAATGGTAACCTATGCACCTATTGTTGGTTCTGATAAGGTATACCACTCAGAGCATAAAACTAGCGAAATAACCAATCAATGTTTCGATCCTTGCAATAACATGGTTAAATGCGATGCAAAAAAGCAAAGATACATGGCCGTTACATTGCTTTACCGTGGTGATGTTATTCCTAAAGATGTTAATCAAGCAGTTGCAAACATAAAACACAGGAATGACATTCGCTTCGTTGATTGGTGTCCAACGGGTTTTAAAATTGGCATAAATTATCAGCCCCCAACTGTTGTGCCTAATGGGGACTTAGCAGAAGTAAATAGATCTGTATGCGGTTTAAGCAACACTACAGCTATTGCTGATGCATGGCAAAAACTAGGAGCTAAATTTGATCTTATGCATTCCAAGCGTGCATTTGTACATTGGTATGTTGGAGAAGGAATGGAAGAAGGAGAATTCGCAGAAGCTCGCGAAGATCTAAAAAAGTTAGTAATGGACTACAAAGAAGTAGCAACAGACTATGTAGAAGATGAAGAAGAGGAAGAGGACTTCATTTGAAAAAACAGTAAAAAAATTCAATTTTTTAGTACTATTTAAAATAAAGTGAACTTATAACTTACATTTTCAAGTCTTGATACAGCTTCCAAGTAATTTTCGCTCAAATGTCAACGTAATAGTTATGGATTTCATCTTCTTTTGGAGAAGATATGAAGGTGAATAATAGTTGTTATTAAACCGACTCTATTGTTGGTGTCCAAAATTTCCCTATTGTCAATTACTATAGCTATTATTTTAGCTAAATTTACTATAAGGTAGTTATGCATTGGTTACTGCCTTATAGCCAATATTTTACACAACAGTTTGAAAAAACCAAGGTGCAAAGATTAATTACAGTGACATTAAATAAAAATTTTTTCTACGTAACATGCAAAATCCTATATTAGAATCTGTCTTATCTTTTAGGATGTCTTCATTTGGCTTTACTTCCACTGAGTAGTAATAGCTTGTTTTTGTAGCTGCACCAGAAGTGGCAGTTATGTTTTTGGGTTAGTTTTGTCGATCCTGACCATGATTAAAGTAGGTAGTAGTCGGTTGTTCTCTCTCATATATGTAGATATGCATATTTTGTATCATGTTTCATACAATCATATTCTTGTTATTACTCGGTAAGATGCCTCATGCTTTATGTGGATTGTATTTTGAAAGTAAATTTATACGAATTTGAAACTTGACAGATTTTTTCAACATTTCCAAAAATTTATAATGATAATTTTGTCTAAACAAATATCATACAGCAAGTCAATTTAGTAAATTAAATGCCCTCAACATGTTAAAAATTATTACCAAACACAATAAAAATAGATCACAACCTTAAATTTCAAATATTTTCAATACAATAAGGGGAATATGAAATAGTCTGAAGTTGACCCCAACACTCTAATTATTAGTTACTATGAATCAAAATGTCTGTTCACATTGATAAAATTGGCAACAAAGCAATGTTCTCTATATCGGTATGTTACGATCAGAAAATCCACCCACTCAATGTCGCAAATAGTTGCATTGCATTGTCTACGCCTCGCCCACATCATTAAGATGCTTACATATATTTAATTCACTATAATATCTTTGCATCGTATTAATACAAAAATACTATTGAAAAGAAAACTTATCATGTAAAATTGATCTCTAAATTCTAGATATAAGCATAGTATGATAAAGGTTATTGAGGTTATGTAGCTGACCTAATACTTCTTCTTCATTTGAATGCACCAACTAAAATCAGAATATGACTGCTAAGGCTGCATCCGCGCATCAATTCCAAAAAAGGAAATTATCAAATGTTCAGAATGCGGTGTAAGGAATAAGGCAGGCCGTTATAACCTCGTTGACGTTCGTGAAATACTTATTCTCTTAAAATGCTATAATTTTAGAAATAAATGTAAGTTGTTGATGGTGAATTGGCAAATTTTTTTTTATTTCTACATATTTTTACAAAAAAATGATTTCATGAACATTCGTTTTTGAAAATATGAATAGAGAGATCGTTTTAATGGTAATTTATAGGGAAAATAAGCATAACAATAACTTTTATTATCTTGTCGTCAACGGGCAAGAAAATCAACAACAAAAAATAACTAAAAATATTTATAACATTCGAACATTCTTCTATAAGAAAAAATGTGCCCGTACATATCAGGAAACGGGCAATTTCCGAAACACCAAGTTAGGAAAAATATCATGCAGTGGATTACTCGGGTCGGAAGTAACAAATTTGTAGTATTTTTCGTCTTCTATCAAAATAGTGGTAAGACAGTGTCGATTATTAGCACATCACTTGTATCTATAACATCTGTCTAAAAATCGTTGGACTCTTTTGATACAGCTGACATCAGCTCCATAAACAATTAAACCATATTTGATCTTGGATAAAGACAAAAATTAGGACCGCTTCACGATTTTGCTTGTCAAAAAGGAGCTGTAGGGGCAAATATGGCAAAAAGTAATATTTGAAAGGATAATTATAAAGGGCAGATTAAGAAATTTTTGCTGAAATTATAGTCAATATAATTAATATTTTCGTGGTCAAATTTAATATTAGTAGCATGCTGTGATTTACTCCAAATATCATTGTTCACCGACAGGAGCATGTTGTGAAATTCATTTGTGCAATGATGAACTATTTCAATTGCTTGCGCATGCTACATGCTTTGTTTTATTATATTTCTTACCCCACATCGTTTGCTGTTTTGAATATTTTGTTTGGGGCTGTCAATCAACTGAAAGATAGCGAAAGGAGGGCTTCCTAACTATTTTGATAATAAGTGTTTCGGTTTTTCTAATCCGCAGGAATCCCTAATTGGAAACCTTTCTAAAGCAGCGTCTTGAGCCAAGAGCCCATCATTCACATTATAGGATGTAGCTCATTGAACCAAAGTCATACTGATTAAACAGAAGATTCCGTAGTTCATTATAAATTCCATTATACGATATTAAGAACAAAAATCGCAGCAAAAACTTACTTTAAAAACAAAAAATAAAAGACACAAATTATTGCAATAAATTGCAAAAATTTGTTGCCCTATTATTTAATTTAGTATTTCTTACTAATATTGACTTGCTATTCCGCTCCCTTTTTACTTCATTGCTTTCCTCAATTATTATTGTAATAAAATGTCCAAAATTTACCAATAAAAAGTTAGCACTGCTAATTAGTTTATCTCATCATCAAGTGAATATCTTCATTTACTAAATAATAATGGATTCTAAGTTTGGACGAAGTTTGTGCACATGTGCTAACATAATTATCTCGCGCAACAAAAAATAGTAGGTGGAGTGTTAGCACTGCTAACTTAGCAGTATTCTTGATTCACCAGCAGGAATTTTAAATGGTGCTTATAAGACGTTTAGACCTTAAGATGTCTTATAAGTTATAACATGTTACACCACTATAAGAATGTTTATTAGGTTAAGAGTAGTCCAACCTTCTTTTCTTCAAAAATTGTTTGCATGCAGCTAAATTTAGAAATGGTGCTTATAAGACGTTTACCTTAAATATAAGTTATAACATGTTACATTGACAACAAATGTTAATGCAAGATTGACACATAGTTAACTGAATACATGTTTCCATCAACTTTACGATTTTGCACATTCCATTTGTTGAAATCATCGCCACATCATTATCTAATTACTTACACAATTAAATGCGGTTTACTTAAGGATGAACTCTCTTTTATAGATCTGATCGCCTCCTAATGAACTCCGGGATCTTAGATTATAGACTGATTTTGCTCTCATCCTAGAAATGGTACTAATCAAATTCTTGGTAGCATGAGTTTGCAGTATAAGTTCATATTCTCGTTGTTTCTGAAATATATGGATTTTGATATCAATTTTACAAATTCTACCTATAAGTTGATATCGCACGAAAATGCGTCTAACAATGCAGTTACCAAGAAGATCACTTTCCTTAAGCTTCCTGAAAGACTTTCTGAGATCGCATCTTCAATGATTAGATTTGCGAGAATACCCTGTTTTCTTTACAAATATTCCATTTCTCTTACATTGAGTTATGAGATGCACAGCTGGACTTCTTATAACATTGGTGAACTGACTAATTTTAGCTAAGCTTAAACCTTTCTTTTTTTGAAAGTAAATAATTTTTTATCCATTCAGGAATGTATCAGGGCATTATTTTAGAGATAAGTAAAGTTCAATAATTTGTCAATGGGCTGACTATCAAATTGAATTTGACAAATGTGCAGACATTTAGGTAAACATTAAATCACAACTACACGGTTTTCTAGAATTTTCAGGAGCTACATTTATCTAACCTCATTAAGTGATTATTGTGCACAACTAATTTGCTAAAATATTTAATTGCTAAATTGATTGATCTCTCTTTCTCTCTCTCTCTCTCTCTATATATATATATATATATATATATATATATATATATATATATATATATATACTCTCAAATAGAAAATGTAGTAAATAATAACAATGATTTCTATAACTGAATGATTTGCAAAAAAAAATTCAAGACGGAAAAAAATTTAAAAATAAAATAATAACACTTAACAACATATATTGCATTTAATGAAGTTGAGAAATTAAAAATCACAAGTGCTGTGAAGCTGGAGAAAAGTAACAAGTTATTAAGATTTTGGGTTCGATTTCGGCTTAAGGTTTCTTCCAAGAAGAATTATTGTTAAGAAGGACTTTCTGAAGTGCTTAC
>CABFPE010000257.1:513740-547995 GCA_900660155.1 Hofstenia miamia
GACAATCATTTTGGCTTATTGCATAGTTTATTGTGAATAATAAATGCTCTTCAAAATGACTTATATATACTTTAATATTAAATACAGGAATTCCCGTGCTTCTGCAAGATTTTCAACTATCAATTTTGTTTGCAAATAGTCAGAATCTAAACAACATGGTGATTATTATCATTTCTCCTTGAAACTTAAAAAACTATTTCTGTTCACTCTCAGTGCAGTTCAAATATTTTTTGGTTCACACACAGTGCTACTCTAAACAAGCTTTTAAAAACGTTGAAATTTGTCAGCAATGAATTGAGTGTGTGCATAGTGTCAATGCAACAAATGTCTTCAAGAAAACATAAAGTAAAATTGAGTTGGCATTCATTTGTGATTATCTTACATATACACTGCGGGCCAAAAGTGTTTGCAAATATGAAAAATAGCTGTAATGCCATTCTATTTTCTCATAAATTAAATGTTGGTGGTTAATTTATTGCCAAAAAATATAAAATAAGGTTATGAACACTCTATATAATATTTGGCATTTAATGTCAAGAAATATCAAATTTTTTACATTTTCTTAAAATATAAGTGGGCCAAAAAAGTTTGCAAAAGTTTATTTAAACCAAAATTAACCCTTGAAACATAAAACTTATACCATAATTTAACAAAAAAGTAACATATTAACGAAATTTGGGCATGAACTTGAAAAAAATTATATTTCATTAACATTTAACATGAAATCTGCTTTCCTCCATTTTTTACCACATCTATCAGCAGCTCTACCAGTCTTCCATCTACTGAAGAAGTTTTGGACCACTTCGTGCGATATTTGAGCTGTCGTTTGTTGAATCGCCTTCCATAGATCTTGTTTGCTGGTAAATTGACGCCGAATTTCTTCATACACCTTCCGCTTTATGATAGACCACAAGTTTTCAATCGGACTCAAGTCGGGACTCTGAGGAGGCCAATCCATGAGGCGTTCCCCAGTTATGCCATGATCTGCCAGCCAACCATTGGTGAAGTGAGAAGCGTGACTTGGGGCTGGAAGATAATATTCTGTCTAACGTCATCAATCTGAGAATTTAACCAAGGCAGACAATTCTTTTCCAAAAATGAACAATAATTTGCAGAATTCATCTTAAGGCCCTCTGGAACGAGAAAACGCCCAACAACTTGGTTGCTGATTATTCCAGCCCAAGTCATTATGCCACCTCCTCTCTGTTGCCTTTTGTAGCACAAACGAGGAGTTGCACCCTTTTGAAGCAATCCTTTGCTCCAACCATCTGGACCATCTAATGTTGCTCGGGCCTCATCTGACCAAAGTACTTTTTGAAAATCGGTCTTAGGATATGTTGTAGCCCATAACATTCGTTTGTTGGCATTCGCTTCACTCAAAGGAGGTCATTTGAATGGTGACCTCTGATCCGCAATTTTCTTCAGGATCCAATTTCTTTTACTTTTTGATACTTCTGTAACACCTGCGTTGTCAAAAATCGTCTTGCTAGTGCTATGAGGGTTCTGTGATAAAGTTCTTTTAATTTTCCTCAAATCACTGCTTGTGGTTACACTTGGCCGCCCCTTTTTATGTTTCTTTCTTTCAACCTTACCGTCATTGACAAATCTCTTCACAGTTCGGTGATCTTGTTTGAGAATTTTTGAAATTTTCAATGTAGACTTGTTATCTGCAAGAAGTGTAACAATTTCTTGTCTTTCTTTTGCCATTAGCATCTGTCCTTTGGCCATAATTGTTATTTTTTTAATAATTTGCAAACACTTATGGCTCACCTTAAAATGTAAAAATCTGAAACAAACGAAAACTAATGAAAGTTTTTATATTCAAAGTACCTAATAATGACCTGTAATCGTTTATCATATATGAAGAACCATTATATTTAAAATATTACTAGTAATTTAAAAAAATATTGGACAAAAACTCTCTTGCAAACACTTTTGGCCCGCAGTGTATTATTTAAAACTTTCTCGTTAGTCAACAGTTAAACTTACTCTTATCAGGTCATTCGAGTCTGTGCCTTTAAAATTTTCAGGTATAACCTTTAATTAATGATAATCATCATCAATAAATTTTTAAAGTAATTTTAAAATTAGACATCATCTATGATAAAAATTCCAAAAATTTAAAATATATTTGTTCTTACACATATTGCATAATTGAAAAATCTATTCCCTGTTAAATAACCAGGCTAATACAAATGTAATATATCAGTTTATAATTAAATAAGCAGAGTATTTATGACATTATTAAAAAAAAGTCTATCTAAAATTCAACAAATATTAATAAATAAAACAAATATTACTGAAATATGTACAATTTGCAATGCTTGACGGGAAAGCTCCACATTTGCAAATTATGCAATCAGAAAGCGGTGCAAAAGGTAGTTCCCAATATATTGGTATTTTATCCTCCTCACTTGCTTGGCGAAATTCAAAAGATTTTGAGGTGAGAGCCTTGTCAAAGATATTCTTAATCAATTTATGTGGATAGCCGCTCTTTTATAATATTCATATAATTCAATTATACACAGCACACATATATATATATAGTGTATATATATATATATATCCCACTAAATGCGAATTCAAATATTTCTTTTGACCGGTTCTAGCACTTCTGTGGATTTGAAATAATTTTCGTCAATTAAACATACATCATTTTACTCTTTTACACAAAATGCCTTCTTAAAATAGCAACTTTCGTAAACACATTTGTCGAAAAAATCGTTAGTGAAAAGACTTGGAACATACTTTCAAGTTGTGGATTATAACCAATTTCAACAAACGCTGTTTTGATGCCTCTTACAGACAGTGTTGACCATTTAAAATGAATCATTTTAAACGGTTTTAAACGTCGTTTGTTTAAATGCAGCAGTCAATTAAACGATGATGTCGTTTAGGCTTCGTTTATTTGACAGGCTTTATTTAAATGGCAGGTTGAGGGCATCTACAATGTAGTAAAAACCAATAAATAGCATATTGATACTTAAGGGATTGCTTTTAATCAATTTTTCTATGAAGAGCAATTTAAGAAAAAAGCAAAATCTTATCATAATTTATGTAAATCTGAATAAATCAAATATTATTGTCTGGGCATATGTTGCAAAACATAGGCGGATACCCCTACCAATCTCTTAGATGTTCATGTTTTATAGATATATCAAGAGAACACCACTGCTGGTTTGCAATGTCTATAGAAAACTGGTCTCAACTGAAAAATTTTCTAGAAGAAATGGCTTTTGAACTATTTACTGAAAGTACTCAACTTCCGCGGCTCAGAATAGGTGCTTTCCCAGCTAACTGCGATAAGTCATTACCTAAAGGCTTCAATCTTATCTAGTAGAAACAGGGTTTTAAAAGGATTCTATCTGAAATAAATGTGTGTTGAAACCTAAGCAGACGATAGATTGATTGATTTGAAATACCTACTTTTGCATAAGTCATAGTTTGAATGCAGTTTGTTTATTTAATTTGTTTAAACTATCGTTTAATTAAAATTTCATAGCGTAATTGAATTTAAACAGTTTAAGTGTTATTTAAATGGTCAACACTGCCTACAGATGGTTTCCGAATAATGTGCTGTTAAGAATAATGTACTGCAGCGATTTACATACAAAATTGTGGATTCGAATTATAAAAACTGGAAAAAAGTGGGTAAACTAAAACAATTGCAATAATATACACGTATCAATGAAACGCTGTTCTTAAATGTACAAATAACTTTGAAAATTATTTTCGAAAAAACTTTCTTCGCTTACAGTTTAAGATAGCAAGTGGAGACGCCAATTCAATAATTTCCATTTTGAAAAAAGGTGTTGACGAGTGTCCAAATTTCTTGTAATGTAAGTATATGATATAAATTTACCAACATCAAGTGGTAAACCCGTGGTAATACGTCAAAAATTAAAATTGATTCCGTTTTTTACAAGGAATATCTTTAAAACTAACCAAGAATAATATCGCAAAAGTAAAGAAAGCATGTCAAATGTCAGACATTCAAATTTTAAAAAAGCTAATCAAAAAGTTTGAAATCTTTCAGCGTAGTTCTTTCTTTCAGAAATGTTAAATTCCATTATGTTGGTTCGCATATTCATATATGCGTACAAGGGTGATATAGATAAAAACTATGCATTTTATCCATATCCCATTGTCAAATGTCAAAATTTAACCGATTGTAAAGATTGCTTTTTGCCAAAATTAATGATACCAGAATTAATTCTATGCACGAAAATTTTTTTTCACAAATTGAAAAATCCCAAGTATTATCACAAGTTGAGCTAATTTCGGTTTTCCCAATTTTTACACTTATGTCATGATAGCCGCTACAAACCTGAAATGTTAAAGTAAAACGACTTATTAATCATCACATCTGGTACAAAAGAAAAAATGAAATATATAATTTTAAAACAGTTTGCTCACTTAATTTAAGTAGGAAAACCGTATTTTAACCCAATTTTCTTAGTGAACATTTCGAAATCGTATCGAGATTAAGAAGTTTTGAAATAAAATCTTAACTTGATAGTTTCTAAAGCCTAGCATTAAAGAGAATGTGTTTTGTAATGTGTGATTGTGTTTGTACACATAATTACTTAATTTTTGCATGGTATGGTTTGTTTTTATGTTTTTTTTATTTATTGTTACATAGATGCACATTTTAAAACATTCTAAAAATCACATTATGTATTTTGAACTTTGATATTTGCTGAAAAGATTACACAATATATAGAATAAAAATAAATAAATGTAGTAAATACTTCAACACAAAAGCTTTTTAATGAAATTTATGTGCGAACGCAATTACAAACTCTATAGAAAACCATTTTATATGACTAATTAGTTTTGCAATATTTACAGCGGGTTAAATTAACCTATGCAATATTACCGTTTATACACCACTTAATTTTACAATGCATTTCTATTTGTTAACCTATCTATACGTCTGCTCCAAATCACCAGTTAAATTCATTATTTTTTCCTCATCACATTCGTACTTCTACAAACGCATTGCATACGAGTGAAATGCCTGCCGAGGCATTACAAACTAGTTCAATTGGCAGTTTTTTGACGAGCTATTCACCACTCCGCCACTAGGCTACAACCCTCTAACACAGGAGGTGTTTCCTCTAGCTGCTCCAGTAAAAGAAAAGAGCAGAGCTCAGCCAAAAAGGAAAGCATCCACCAATTAATAATAGCTGTGTTCCAAAATGATGATGGCATTCTGTAGCATTTAAACAATGTCAATTCACAGACTTCAACAACTATTTTTCCAAATGCAAGTGCGGCTAGCAACCTAAAAAAATATTTATCTTACAATCCTAGATAAACACAAAATATGGTATCAAAATAAAAGTGCCTAATCGATATGTCAATGCCAAGGCTCCCATTTTTATGTAGCCTTGGTCAATTGACTTACTGCTCTATTATTTGTTCTTATTTGTTAATATTTTGCCATTTTAGATAAACTAGCTATCTACATGTGCATTGTTTTTGTAATATCATACTCTGTTTAATTAATTCAAAATTGGGGTAATAAATTAAAGTATTGATTGCCATTTAATATTGTATTTTTCAAGGTGGATCAAGTCCACCTTGCCCACCCATAACCGCCGCCACTGTCTGGTGGATGATGCTAGAGTACAACCTTTGGGAAATAAAAAATCTAGTCAATTATTATCTGCTGTTATAAAATTTAAGAACTAGCGTAATGTTAAATGAGTTTGGATTGCTAGTGGAAGTGAGTTCAGAGGTTAGTTTCTCGATTTTGGAAAAAAAAATAACATTATTTTCGAAAGTGCAAATTCAAACATGAAGGATGTATTTACAGAAAGAACTATAAGGAGTTTCAAGGAAATTATATTTAAATTCTACAATTTACCAACAGCTTAAAATATGTAGACAAGTTACAAAAATAGTTAAGGTATTAAATTACCGTGTAAATCGTACAAATAGAATGACTCCAAATTCAGTGAGAAAAAAGCACGTATCATATTTGATTGGAAAATTTCCCGCATACAGCCAACAAAAAGCATTATTTCATAACGATGATTTAGTCAGAATTTCAAAGTCAGACCACACTTTGCAAATAGCATATTTACCACTATTTCAAAATGAAGTTTTCAAAATCAATAAAGTGTATTCCACAATGCCTGTTACACATGAAATAAAGTCAATCAGTAGCGGGGAAATAATTTCAGGGAAATTTTATAGTCATGATTTAACAAGGGTTATTAAAAAACGGGATGAACTCAGTTTCCTTCTCCTAGCCTACACGCAAAGAGAGTTAGTGTTAAATGAAATCAACAGTATATTGAAGGTATTGAAAGAAATAGATGCAAGGTAGTCAGATATAGAAATCAAACCCATAAATCAGGAACATCACCCATCCGCTGAAGATTGTTATCACAAATACAAAACTATTGGGAAATGAAAACAACATTCATCTAAGGAAAACTATATTTAAAGATACTAATATACCAAGCATCAAACAAAAGCATGCTATCTGGATACTGGCAGTTTTCTTAACTGAGAACAGTAAACTTAAACTGCCATTAGATGGAATGCAATGAGATGCAACTTCAGTGAAAAAATAATACAAAATAACATTTTCACCCATTGGAGGCAACATAAAATCATGGTTACTAACAGAAATTTTAACAACAGCATCCAATGTTAAAGCTAGGATTAAAATTCAGAATGTTCTGCTTCCATCTAAGGGGGTGCAGCTCAAGTTGGTCTCGTTTTTTTGATTGCATAGTATAAAAAATTTTCTAAAATAGTGCTTTGGCACTGCACGCCTTAATTTTGAACATTTTAATCAACGGCATTCTTCATCTATTAAATTAATTATGGAAGCAAGTTTATTGCGT
The DNA here is from genome assembly GCA_900660155.1 of Hofstenia miamia. Classification (NCBI taxonomy): domain Eukaryota; kingdom Metazoa; phylum Xenacoelomorpha; order Acoela; family Hofsteniidae; genus Hofstenia; species Hofstenia miamia. Next base: position 520,604 of record CABFPE010000257.1, read on the forward strand.
TTTACTACTAATGAAAATATATGATTGCAGATCAAACAATTTCCATTCTTTTCAAATGAAATGAATTAATCAGCGATACTTCATTGCTATGAATATTGTAATATCACTACCCAGGTGAAACTAACACACTTTGTAACCCAATAACCTATTTAGAGAGTCAACAAGGGATCAGAGTCAGCCATCACGGGGTAGGTATCATCTAGACTTCCTCTTCTTTCTTCTTTAATTGTTCACTCCACATTGCTATTACAGACATTCCAGTAACAATTGTAATTTAGTATTATTTAGATACTCCACGAATCGAAGAGGATCGGAATCCCTGGGCACACTTGCCTGACGCCAAATCATTGATCACAACAAGCTCGCCAGAAGCTATCAACTCCATCTTTATACATAGTTCAAGATCCAATTGATTGTGTACCTTATGAGTATGAAATAAACTACGAACACAACTCGACTTAATGCTCAAGCTCTATAATTGCTTCGTCAGTAGTTTGCATATATCGTGATAGACAGACTAGCTGCTATTAAATAAAAAGCGTTAACTATAATATCGAGCAGCTTCCTACATATAAAAATTTCACAGGTTACTATTCAGACAAAATTACTATAAACTACTGACGAGCTAAAATAAGGCACAACGCTAGCTACTAAAAAATATATACAACTGCTAGCTACAAACTAATAGTTAAAATAACAATACAATTAATCGGTCACATTATCGGTCGCATTATCGGAGGTCAGAATTTAGATCTAAAAATAGGTTAAAATGAGTATTTATATTCACCTACGATGGCAGAACGCCTTTCTTGCATTTATTACTATATGTTAAGAAAGGAATCGGTGGCAAGCCAAACGGATGAAAAATCCCTACACTTATCCCTAACTTAACTGTAATGCAATAATCGAGCGCAATACCCATGATTCACTCCTCCGCTAATAGCACTCTAATTGTTGCACACAGGAACCGTTTAGCTCTGCATAATGTAATAAATCAAACCGCAATACTAGTAAAGAGAAAATATAACGAGGTTAATGTTCATCATATTCACCGCTCGTAGTTTCTTTATATACAAAATTGATTAAAACATATTTACCGATTTTACGATGTCAGACAGGTACCAGTCGCCTAATTTCAATTTTGGTTTTCCCACGCTTTAAATTTCTGCGTACCTCGTGGCTATGCAGAACTGTGTGCAGGCTTTTCGTCTACACTTAATTTTGTCAAACCTGTTTTGGCGACTAATACTTGCCTAAATCAAATTGTCAAAATTACTAAATGCATTTTCCAAGAATCAAAACAAATTATTGATAGAGTTTTGTTTTCTATTCTTTGAATGATGCTACAATATTCTCGCAGATAAAACCAGAAATGGACATTGGCAGAAACTTTTGGCCCAAGGCCGGCTTAGATTAGACCCACCTTAGCAGAGTGCATTTAAACCATTACTAATTCAGCCCATTGTATGCCCATTTCTAGAATTTTTATCAAAAAATTTCTTTAAATTTTCTATTTGGTTGGTTATATCAAGAAACTAATGTGATTAGTTTGTCCGTTATTTCTTGCAGTAAACGGGCTTCTAGATAAATTCGGTTTTGCTTACAAAACAAGTATGCTTTTCTAGATGTGCAATTGGTTGCCGTACATTTTGTTTACTCGGTAGGAACTTTGATAATCTGAGATAGGTCATTGATGTTTTTGAAAGCCAATAAACCAATATATTAGCAACTTGAAAACGGTTAGATAAATAGTCAGAGAAGAGATTGATGAGAGAGTCATCAAATCTAAAGCAACAGAGCTTCCAAAGAGTAATTTTATGACATTTTTAGACAAAAATAAACGACCTGAGGAGGAGCCTAGTAATACATGAATCACTGGGACACCTCCGTTTCTCAGATACACTAGAAACGTATCAACAAAGAGAGAAGTAGGGTTAAAACTTTCGAAAACGGAGGAATACACAGATATAACATGGAATTCGAACAAAGAAGAGCCATGCATTACCAGAGCTGAGGCACTGGTGCATAGTAACTACCTGAGAAAACCAAAACAGGGGCATGTGACGTCATCCTCCACATTATTATATTATATTTTCATTTATTATTTTTGATGTCTTTGCATTATAAAATAGTTAATTTGTATAAAAAACAAACCTAATCTGTAATCATTTTGGGGAAACGTCGAGGACAATCTGAAAATGGTTTTGTACCAACTGAAATTAGAATGTGTAACACTAGTTCTGGTGATGACATAAAAATTGTCCAGGTAAGTTTCCATTTAAAATTTAAATCCAAAAAAATCAGGATTGTGCGTTGAAACTTAAAAGACTAAAAACGTGACGACATCACACTTGGAAAAGAGGGAACTTAAAGGAAAATTCAGAGAAAATTCAGGTCAATCCGCTCTCCTAATAAATTATAATAATATTTAACATATCATAATTAACTTTTCCCCCATCGAAAGTAATCTACTTTTGATTACTTAAAAACTTATAAGCAAGGCTTTTCTATTAATTTGCTACGCAAATTCTTGGTTAAAGTGAGAAATTTTACTCTTTATATCTTAGTTGACTGGTTGTACTACGCAGTTTTGTTATAATCTAATTATCATACTAAATCTTGTTTTGAAATACGTATTAATTATTTTAAAGCAAGCCTAAGTTATCTCAGATTTTTGCGATTGTTGGAAAGCTTAATTCCTGGTGTTACGATGGGGTGCTTTCAACTTGGCTTTGGTGGTTAAATTAGGATAAATTGTCACGTGTAGGAGTTTTTATATTAGAAGATAACTATTTGTTCAATCTCTGCATATAACTACTATTTTAATTCAGTTACGAAAGTATTATGACCTATCGTACCGCTAGCACTAAGTTAATTAAGTGTAAGGGTAATCATTCCATGTTGGGTATCTCTTTTCCGTTTCCTGGATATTTCCATGGGCATGGATATCCATTGACAAGCCTTCTGATATTTGAAATTAGCTAAGTTAAAAAAATTTTGTTTCGCATTGGTTTCTATTATAGAATACATCAACTTTAAAAAAATGGATATAAATCATACACTGCTGAAAAGGTTTACATAAAATTGAATGCCATCGATTTCAAAACTTAGTTTCGTTAATTTAAACATCGAGCGCTTACACATTTGTTAATGAATTTTTATTCACTGTTAAAGTTGTATGCATGAAATACTTATTTTTCACGATATACTTAAATCATATAATTTGTGTGAAGCAAAATAAATACCAGCAAGCATGCAAATTCAAAATTATGTTTGTTTGCTTGTTTATTCAGCTTATTTAGCAATACAAGTGATGATTGTTGAAAATGATTTCAGCATTGCCTGATGAAATATGGGTGAACGTCTTCAGCTATCTATCCAACGTCACAATCTGCAAAGTAATATCAAAAGTTTGCAGACACTGGCACGTTCTAAGCTTTGATCCACAACTTTGGAGAAAGGTAAATATATCAGGAAGCGATTTGAAATTAACACGAAAACGCTTTGATTGCCTGAGGTTGCATAGAGATTTATCCACAGCTAAATATGTTTCTTTCTTACGTCAAGAAATTGCTGATGACATTTTAAAGGATCTTGTTGATGTAAATCCTGACATTTATAGTCTTTCATTATCTCATTTCAGCAAACTTACAAATCAAGGAGCAAATAATATCTCAAGACTGAGCAAATTAAAACATCTCAGACTATCATTTTGTAATATTTCAGATGAATCCATTACTACAATCGTTTCCAATTCGCAAAACATCGAATGCTTGTGTGTCAATAGCTGCAATAAGCTTACCAATCAATTTCTTCATGCTATTTGTCGCCTACAGAATTTGTCACATTTAGAAATTATAAATTCAACAAAAATTTCAAATGCTGGTCTTGAATATTTGTCATGGAATACAGAAAAACTAACTCATCTCTCAGTAAGTTTCTCGTCATCAATTTTAACTAGTGAGAGCCTTTGTACATTGAACTTTTCACAACTGCACAGTGTTGAATTTTCCTTACTCGATATTGATAGTGATAATAATCTCCTATGCTTTGTTATTAACAATCCAAGTTTAAGAGAAATGAAGTTGGTAGAATGTGATATTTTTGGGAGCTTTATTCATCAATGCAATCTCACCAAATTGGAAATGATTCGTAGTCAAAATCTCAGTAAAGAGTTTTATGATTATTTCAAAAATAATACAACCACTAAGAATTTGGAAGAACTGAATGTTGTTATAAATGAGCAATGTGATTTTAGTACTTCATTTTCAAGTGTAAAGAGGCTTACTGTTAGAATTTTAGAAAGTAGTAATTTAAATTTTTCTGCTCATCTTACAAAGTATGAGGTTCTCAGGACAGAGAATCTGGTTGACTTGACTTTATGGCATGATAGGTTCATTGCTAAACAATCTACTCTAGAATATCTACTCGACAACTGCAAAAATCTCATCAGATTGTTTATTCGAAGAATCAGCTTTTCATCTTCAAAAAGCTTAAATCTTACAGAAAATCTTAGTATTCGTTATTTTTTAGTATATTACATGAAGAATGTTGATGAAATATTGTTTGAAAAATTTGCAAAGGCCATTCCGAATGTATGCAATGCTGATTTTAGCTATAATTCAGAAGTAACTCTGGCAATGCTCAAAGGGTTCTGTAATTATTGCTGTCATTTGCAAAGCCTTACTCTAATTGCCTGTGACATACCTGACAAAGAAATTGTGGATCTTAAGTTAAATTACAACTTACATTGAAGTTTTGTAAAGCATAATGAAGCTTTTTAGTTAGAGTGGTGCGACGACCTCAACGGCCATTTTGTACCTATGATAAAACGATTAATTTTTATGTGATATAATGTTAATTATTTTATTGGGTGAGATTACTCCAATTTTGATTCTGCTAAATACTGTTGCATATTCTGTTATGAAACTGGGAAATAATCAATTTCTAAGTTTTTATCCAATGATCTTTTTCCATTTTCAGCTTTTGGTTTCATTGGGAGTACGCTGTGCCAAAAATAGATTTATTTATTCATTTGAATTAAAGCTTAATACATGTTATTTTATCATATGATAAAAAAGCAAATTTTTCAAAAAAATTCAAATCTAATATCATATCAACAGGATTTATTCAAGGTTTGGTATGTTGTATTGATAGTAATAATCATTACACATTATATTTACCCTGCAAACTGCAATGAATGCTTGGTCAGGGAGTTCATGAGTTCACTGCAAACGTACCTGTGATTGATTGTACATTTTATCTATATATATGCATCACTGTAACTTTACAGTTCTTAATAAAATATTAGTTAATTTTATCTTACATTGTGACAGAGATTATGGCTTTTGAAACGCTAAAACCCTTTCCACTTGATATGGATTGTCCAAACATAGATAAAGGGTGGATAAAATGGAAGAGGAATTTCATGTTCTTTATGGAGGCTATTGAAGCAGATGAAAAACCTGATAAAGTTCGAATTGGAAATTTACTTCATTGCCTTGGCGATGCTGCCAACGAAATTTTCACAAACTTCTGGTCAGGAACAGAAGACAAAAGCAAATTCATTGATGTTGGGTCAAACTTCGATGATTACTTCAACAGAGGCAACAATGAGATGTTTGAATGATATCAGTTTCTTAAGTTAGCAAAATCAAACCTAAACATCGATCAATACGTGAATTTGCTAAGAACCCGTTATCAGAGCGTTGTAACTTCGGACAGCCTTATGAGAGACAGGATTATATTCTCGGTACAAGATATACATCTTTGGGAAAGACTTTTAAGGGAACCCAACATGAATCTTCACAAAACAACTCAGTTCTGCCGTGCGGCTGAAGAAACCACTGAGCAATTAAAACAATCAAAAACGACGAGGAAGAGGTCAACATCAAACAGAAGATCGATGCAATTAAATGACGTAAGAATCAATACACCTTCAGCAGGTTGAATGTAGGCAATGCGGCAGAAAACACGCACCCCGAAACTGTCCTGCATTTGGAAAAAATTGCAATAACTGTGGCAAGTCAAACCATTTTGCAATTAAGTGCGCAGCCCGCCTTCAGAGAAATTCATATCGTTACCACAAAGATACAGAATTAAACCATCTGGATGAACAAAAAGAGACTAAAAGTGAAAGTGAATCAAACTATGAATGTGATGCGATTCATTCGTTTAAGCCAAAAACTTCTAAGAAAAAGGACATTAGAACAACAATTTTGATTCAAAATTATCCACTTAATATCAAAGTCGACACGGGAGCTGAGTGTAATGTAGTACCACAAAAACTTTTTAAAGAAATTGAGTTAAAGACAAAGAGAAAATTTCAAATGTATCTATCAAATGGCAAACTTACTGGTTACGGAGGTCAAAATATTCCAATTAGTGGTGAAGTAAAATTGCCAACCATCATTTCAAGAAATAGGCTCAAAATCTTATCAAAATTTTTAGTTGTACCTACAGAGAGTAAAGCCATCCTAGGTCTGGAAACATCGATGAAATCAGGAATACTAGGTGTTCGGTTTAAGAACTCAGAATGCAATGAAATACATTCATTCAAAACTTCAAGTGACATCCGCACCTTTCGGATTCAGCCCGGAATGCAATAAGTATGCAGAGTACACCCGACCCATACGAGATATTTTATCGAATTTGCTAAAAAAGTATGAGGATGTATTCTTTGGTTATGGCAGAGTTAAAGATGTATATGAGATACCATAATTTCCATTGGCAAAACCAATAATGCATCCGCCAAGTAGATACTCTTTCATTGATACCTAGACTGAAAACCAAATTAAAAGAGCTCTAAAAAGCTGGGATTATCTCAAAAGTAGATGAAACAACGTCATGGGTCGGAGGCATGGTCGTTGTAGAGAAATCAAACGGTGATTTAAGACTAACATTTGACAATTAGACTCTAAGTCAGATGATCAATCGCGAATACCATTATCCATTATCTAACGCCAGGCTTAGAGAATCTTTCAATGGGAAACGCTATTTTACAGTTGTAGATTTATCGAATTGCTACTGCACATTCCTCTCACAAAACAATCAGCTTTACTATGCACATTTAATACTCCCTTTGGTCGGTATTGCTGGAACAGATTACCTTTTGGATTGGCATCAGCCTTTGACAAGTCGCAAAGTATGAATTATAAAGAATTCGGAGATATTGAGAGTGTCATAGCTATACATGACGACATTTGTATTGCAACTGCTACGAAAGAAGAGCATGTCGAAACACTCAAAGCAGTATTAAAACACGCATTGGAAAGAAATATCAAATTCAATAAACGAAAAATCCAGTTAATGAAAAGTACAGTTAAGTACATGGGATTTCTTATAAATGATCTCGGGTTTTATCCTGACCAAACAAAGATTGAAGTGATCAAGAAGTATGCAAAACCAAGTGACAAGCAATCTCTACAAAGACTTATGGGTATGATCAACTATCTATCTGAATTTATACCAAATTACGCAGAAATAACTACTCCATTAAGACACTGTTAAAGAAAGGTTCACCTTTTTCATGGGATCAACAACATGAGAGTGCCATTAATCGCTTTATCGGACATCTAATGTCAGACCCAGTTCTAAGGGATTTTGATAATACGCTCCCTGTAACATTACAAACTGATGCATCAAAGTCAGCTATTGGAGCACGTCTAATCCAGGAAAGCAGACCAGTAGGCTATGCAACAATATCAATGACCAGGACCGAAGAAAACTACTCGCAAATAGAAAGGAATTGTTAGCTATGTATGTACGCATTTCCATCAGTACACGTACGTAAGATCTGTAACCGAGCCCAAAACACTTTAGAGTTTGCAATACAAGGCATTATCAACATGTCCTCTGAGAATTCAACGACTTTTTGTAGTTTTCCAAAAGTACCCATCGATTCAAATCCAATATAAACCAGGAAAACTGATCTTTCTCGCTGACACACTATAAAGACTTAAACTGCCGCCCAAAGAAACAATTGATTTTAATAGAAAATTGCAGATAGCAGTACATTCCATTAATACATCGGGAAATTTTAAACTCAAGTTAATTCGCAAAGAATTGTGAAATCATTCCGATTCAATTAATGTGATGAGATATATTAGAACAATATGGCCTAATCAAAAACTTCTTATCTCAAAGGAATAGAAGAACTTGAAGAAAATTTAACACGAGCTGCACATCAAAGACGACATCCTCATGCGTGACTGTAGCGTCTATGTACCAATACTGTGCCGCGAACAAGTAATTGAAGCTGTACATGGAGCACACATTGGTATAATAAAAACGAAGAACTAAATCCAGGCATTAGGCAATGCAATTGGAACAATAATTGTGAAAGCTAAAGTTCCCAGGTTTTACATGATACGGATAAATGATAGCATTGTTCGAAGGAAAAGACGCCATTTGATTTATTTGGGAAGCCATCCTGAACTTTCAAAGCATGCCACTTATTTTATTGACTTCGATGATATACCTCTACAAACTGAGACCTTCCTACAGTAGAACGAGAAGATAACTGTAAAGAGAAGGAGATTAAGGATGAAGCTCAAGACATTGAAAACGTTTACTCGACCAATTGATGCGAAATATTGCAACAGTTGTTGCGGAAACAATTTATTAAGCGATCAATTCAGTGATATACATATATATATATATATATATATATATATATATATATTATAACCAAAATATAATTTTTAATATGAAATAATAGCTTCACTAACTAAAAAAATTTATAATATATTTATATTCCTACTGGAATATCCTGAAAAATAAGAAAGAGCACAATAATTTAAGGCACATAAAATTAACCCATAATTGCATATTGTCTGTATTGTTCACAGACTATCAATGCCTTTCAATCTCTTCAACAGTCCATCAAAGATGCACAAGATTTCAGACCAGTGCTGTAATCATTGATAAAGTTAATTGCAGCCTCAAGTAGTCGACAAACCCCATTGACACAGGGTGACTCAACATATCAATTATATATTATATTTGAAGACTCATGAGTATTCATTTCTTATTGTGAGTCATTTCATAATTGTTGGTTGCTGTGCACATTTATAATTTGTCATTTGGTGCAATTTTCAAAACAATTTCAGGGCTGCGGGTATTATAATATCAGATCATTTGCACAATGATCCAAGCAGACGACTTGTTGCCATTATTACTACTGCTCTTTATTCATGATTAAATTTGTTTTTTGTGTTATATGTTTTCTAGATGTGTTATCCATTTTAAAATTCTTATCCAGTGGCGTACACAGGTGAAGTCATTGTGGAGTGTACTCACGTCAAATTTTCAAAACTGATTTTGATTGGCTTAATAATAAATGTTCGGAAAAAAAACCAGCATCTATCCATTCAATGTCAGAGCTATCTACGAATATTTTATCGATTCAATCTAAGAATTAAGTAAGAAAATCTCGAAGCTGTTAACAGCAAAAGGGTTGTTGTTTGCTGTTTACAGATTCTTTAGCTGTTTACATCAAAAAAGGAAGCCCTGCGGATATAGATAATGAATTAAAAACTAATTCGAAAATTATGTTGGAGTTATCATTATTATTACTAATAGAGCACTAGAATCTATTGAATTGATCTGGAATAATTTATTTGTTAAAACACCAACGCACATGTATGCACCTCTAATTATGTTGAAAATCTATTGGAATTTGCAAATTTAAAAATTTTTTTTCGTTTTACATGGCACTACTCTTTCAAACGTCTCTTGTCAAATAATTTTCAAGGTTAATTGCTGTTTTAATGTTTTAGTTAAATTTAAAATTTGAGTTATTTTTTCAACTTTGAAAGGAACTGACCAAACCAAGCCCAACTGAACCCCAATTTTAGAACAACCGAATCATAAATTTTAGCCTCCTTTTGAAGTGGGTGTAACAAAAAGCAAAGATTAGTGCTCGGGCACAACGGTTCTTGTGCCCCCCCCTCCCATAGTTAGACATGTGATGGGCTATGGGCCTGATAGTTCAGACTTTTCAATGATCCAAGCTTAAACACTGCATCGGATATACAACGACCCCAAAACAAGCCTTGATTAAGCCAAACAAAATTACAGTTCTACTTGTTAATTTGGTTATGCAGATTTTTCTTATTTTTTCATTCGATTACTTTTTTAAAATTTTATTTTAAAATTTTAATAAATAATACGAAGAGCAATGCAAAAAATTCTGAGAACGCCATATTTTTAAAAAATAGAAGACTATTTGCTAGGAACTGGCAAGGCGCGGCAGAATATGAAAGACCCATTGGAGCCCTATTAAAAAGAAGGTGCGAGACCCCCTGTGATCCATGAATACAGTTTTGTATCTATCCTCAGGTTGTAAACTAAGATGATAATAAGCTGATTTTAGATCAAATTGCAGTAAAAAATTTATATATATTTAAGGACATTTATTCTGCAGACGAAATTTGTTAATGCAACTTGCATATTAAACGATGCATGAATGAATTGTCATTGCTTTTTGTAAACCTGCCAAATAGTTGCATTTATGTTGTGCAAACAATGGGCGACGGTATTCTACTTGGACTTGCTCTTGCCGGAATAGTTGTTACAGCTACTGGATATATAGCAACGTATGCCATTTTGAAGCCTCCAGTTGTCGCAGACGTTCATCCTTTGTATTACACGTATGTTGGGTGGTAAACGAGTCACAGTCACAAACAATTCTGTAAAATTTGTAAAAGAATCAGAGATGTTAAGGAAAACTCAATTCAGCTGATTAGTCTGTAAATTTCATCATGAAATATTACAAATATTAATACATTATTAACCCTCTTAGTTTTCAAATTAAGTTCTATTCAATATTCTACAAAATTTGGTCAAGCCCGAACACTATGCCCTACTGTAAAAGTTTTACAATTATCATTATCGATGGGAATTTTCTGTTAGTTTCTGCTAACTGTCTCCCACTCCCTTTATTTTCTAAAAGTATATTTAAATTGTAAACCTTTTATGTTATAAATTGTCTTGAGACAATCACTTTGGAAATTTAGATTTGCCACAAGTATGAAACTTTTTAGGCACGTGACCTGTACCGTTCCTTCGAAATTCCTTTTCGGGAGTTCTGGCTATGTGCCTTTTTAGTTTTTTGCTTTGCAACTTTCTGTTCACCAAGCGAAATTCCATGATGCCCATGAAATTTGTTCTTGTTTGTATGCGATCTAAGCACTTTTGCTCTTGAATTGCAAAAACACAAATTATCATTTTGGGAATTGTATTCCATGACTATCCCTGTGATTGACAATGAGAAAATCAATCATGTGAAAATACATTTCAAATAAAATAAATTTTCAAATATTCTCCTTTTACTCTTAGATTTGAACAAATATATACACAAAATGCCAAAGAGCTTCTTTGTCAATATAAATATAATTTAGTGAAAAATTGGCTGCAATGTGAAGTGATGAACCATAGTAAGTTGTTAAATATGCACTAGTGCCCTTCTAGTTGTGTTAATTTGACGTTGAATGATGCATTGCTGTTCGCCTATTGAAAGAATGTTTCTGATTGAGAAACCTTTTTAGTTCTTTAGAGTTGAGTTATTTTAATTAGTGAATGTTTTATCTAACGTCAAGTTACTAGAATTGATTATATTTTGGTATCCAACTGCTGAGTACAAAATTAAGATTTGATTGTTTATAATTTTTTAACATAAAAGTTTTCATTTTCTAGACCTCTTTTGCACAGGCTGCTGCTTTCAAGTTGGTAAGCAAACTTTATTTGACAGGACATCCTTTCCATAATTTAAAAACGGCCACATTGATTGGTTAATGCCATATCTATATACTATATTTAATAATTACTAATCTTTAGCCAATTACAAATGTCGATGCTAGAATTAATTATCCCCTATTTATTACAATGAATTACATGAATTTACTTGCTCCCTATTATATGGCACCATATTCTCTTCAAAATTGGATTTCTTTACTGACAACACCTTGGTGGGCTATTATAATTCAATTCCTCGTCTATCATCATGCATCATCGATACATTGGGTGCCCTCGGAATGTAATTTGGCCGACCTTCCTTCCCGCGAAGTCGAATTTTTTCCACGGCTTGATTTCCTCACGGTGTTAAATATTTATTATGAAAATGTTTATAATTTGTAAATTGCAGCATTGCCTTATTTGGCTTTTGTTTACTCTGTCTATAGGCCGTTTAAACATTAAGCTTATATAAGCCTGCGCACAGATAACAATATTGTATTAGTTTTAAAATAAATCTTATTTCTTCTACGAAGAACAATTTACAAATTAGTAGATAAACTTATTTGGCAAGGAAATTGAAGAATACTACTCCCGATTACTACTAGCCAAAAATGCACTAGAAGATCCTCAAATAAACGAAATAGAAAATCTTTCTACAGTAATAGCAAATCTATCAGTAAGAATTGAAAATCTTACCCAAAGAGTTGAAGAAAGATCTAAAACTTCTACATCCGAAAGGTTTGGAGAAATAGTAAATCCCGACTTACCAGATTACAATTGGGAACTGGAAAAAATAATACGTGCGACTGATCTACTACAGAATTACATTCAGGATCTCGCACCATTAAATCTAAATACAAGAAACAAATACGAAGCACAGTTAATTATAGACATTAATAATTGTATTGATCAAATCAGAAGAGATCCTGGTAACGTTGACCATTTACTTGGACAACTTCAAACTACATAAATCAGCAACTACAAAAATACTTACAAGTTGCAGCTGGTGGTTGGAATTCTGTAAAACTTCATAAAGAAAACCTAAAAGAATTCGGAACTGAAGAAGTACAAATAAAAAGAAGCACAACATATAAAATCATCAGAAATAATGGAAGTAGATATGGAAAAAATAAAAAGAAATACACTGGATCCAAGAGACAACAATTTCAAAATAATTAAAAGACTTATTTACCACGCACCAATCAAGCCTAATAATATACCTTTTTATACAGATGTAACATATCCCCCTACTATTGATGATTTATTTAAAGATAGTAGTCTATTTGAATTAAACGAACGCAATATAGAAAGAAATGATGATATTATTAATGATCATCTAAATCCATTGGAAGCAATAGATTCTAATGAATTGTCATATCAACAAAAAATAGTAAATTACCTGGGTCCATCGGCTCTTCCTAAGATAGAAAAGTATCTAGAAGACTTCAAAAATCAAGATGTATTTAAAGAAGTTATTGTAAATTCCATAATCAAAAAAAGAAACGAACCTCCTCCGGCTGACATTACTCTAAATGAAGAACATATTAATGTTGGTGAATATCAAGTTACATACGAGAAAAAAGAACTAAAGGTAGACAATTCTTATCTAAAAAATGAAAAAATTTTAAATTTTATCTATAATAGTGATGAAAATCCTATTTTTCTAGATTCCAAAAGAACCGCCAGTAAGAATAAAAGTGTTAAAACTTCCTATGAAGTAAAATGAAAATATAAATATCAAATTGATGATATAGACATCCATGGCATATGCACATATCTCAAACTACCTTTACAAAGAGTTTCTATGTTTTTTCATATACCAATAAAGTTTAAAAGACCCTTTACTTTCTGTATGAAAAAAGGACGAAAATTAAACGATCTAGAAACTGTACATGCGGATGAAATAATATCTCAACATCTATTATAGAGAATAATTGAAAAAGCATCACGTTGCCCTTTATGTTTTCAATCGTTTCTAGTCCCCAAAAGTTCCAAAGACTGTACTAAATTCCGCATGGTAATTGATTATTCTCCCATCAGTGATGTTTTAAAAACGACTAAATTTTGGCTTCCATGCCTTGTCGATTGTTTCAAAGAACGTATTTCTTGAATTAATAATTACGTTGTGATGAAAATCGACTTGGCAAATGCCTTTTATCAGCTAAGGATGAAGAAAGGACCATAGAGATAGGAGATGGAGATTTATCCGTTTACCAATGGGTATTTCAATATCTCCCCTTTATTGTCAACTCTGGTCTAATCATTTATTGGGTCCTATAAGGAATATTTGTGACTTTTCCCGGGCCCATATAGATGATTTTTTACTAATATATGACAGATCATACCAAGAAGATATAGATAATTGGATGTCAAAATTAAGGTCCTTTAATGTAAAAAACAAAGAATCTATTTATGATACTAATTGTGTCATTGGTATATTAGGACTTCGTGAGGACTTGAAAGAAGGAGAAATAAGAATGACTGAAGAACGAAAGAATATTTTAAAATTCATTATTAATGAATTCAATATTTTAATCTAAAGATTCGACAGAGGGTGGCTGGACGCATCATTTCGTGCTTCCCCTCTGTTATAATTTAACCATGCTTTGTGGTGGTATAATACACGGCTCATCTTACCACTGGCAATGGGCCAAGTTTATTATAAACTACTTTAAAGAAATTTTAAATTATATCCAGCCATTTTAGGAGATTCTTCCATCAACGTTTCCTTTGATGCATCTAACGTTGGTATTGGTGTTCATTTCCCCTTTAATAATTCCTCTATTTAATGTTACTCCAACTTATTAAAGTTGTGCTAGTAAAACAATTGAAAATTCAATGGTGGCTTGACATTTATGATAGTGTTCGGCCAATGCACTTAGGCAAGACTCGATGTCGAAATCTGATTCGAATTTCAAGATGCTGATTCGAATCAAAGCAAAAACATTCCGATTCACGGGGCCTGATATTAATTTGTACACACAATGTTGTAGATTTCTTGAATGTTTTAGCCCCTTTCGTTATCTTTACGTTAAGACATTGTGAAAAGATTTTGAATGCTTGACAATAATAAAGGAAAGTAAATTCAGGCATTTAGTGTTATATTTTAATTCAGCATAATATAGACAAAAAAATTTTACCGGTAGTTGGCATTATGAAAGTGCTAATTAGTGCCTTGAAAACCTACAATTTTTCTGAACCATTATAAATTTGAAAAACACGATTATTTGAAATCCCGATCTAGGAGTGTAGGGCTTTGTCATAATTGTTTCAAAATCTTGATTTGCCCATTATTCTTTGGTACACGAAACTACTGTTTTTGTACTCCCTTATATATTAGCAGATTATGTAGAATCACAAGGCATTATATAGCCTACTTAGCTTATTGAAGGCTTGCAAAATTCAAAAAATCCCAAATTTTTCATTATTATTGGAAGTGATAACGCCACCACATTTCTTCCCTTCTAGGCAATCTGGCGAAAATTAGGGTAAGCCTTAAAAATAAGCAAGAGGCGAAAGCGGGTAATGTTGTTTGCCCTTTATTGGAACTATTTGAATAGGAGTTCGCCAAATTCACGGCTCCAAACGTGTCAAGATATTTTGACCTGACCCAAAATTCAATAGATTGAACTTCCCCCAACCCATCTCAAGTTTTAACGGTTTCGACCAAGATCTATAATATAAACGTAGGCTTTATTTCCATCCAACCTAATGTTTTATCAAAATGATACCCAAATACATGACCGGCAGTAGCCGATAGCAAAGTCGCTCTCATCTTTAATGTGGCGTTCGCGCCTTTATTTATTTGCGGTGAAACTTTTTTCTCCTATTCTTGCATATACTGTTTGTTTGACAATTTCATAGCTTGCAATTAAATTGCTATTTATAACATTATACTAGCCAAGCTTAGCCTATACTTAACCAATTCTATAAATGGTGCCTCCCAATTAAATCTTAATCTGTAAATAAAACTGAGCTAACTGCAAAAATATAGTTTAAATAAGGGAAGTGATCCAAATTCAATACGTTAACAAAACCGTTAACAAATGGTGTTTTACGTTAACATGACCGTAAACCAAATCGTTAACTTGCACTCAAAATAAATTCGCTAAAGATGAAGTTTACGTTAAAGGCGTGTTTTTTCCTCAAATGTTAATTCAAATAACTTTGACACATTTAGGTTCTGCACATTTCTTCAAATATATCTATGCAAATAATTTTATTAAGCGTATGCAGACATTTGAAGCTAGAATTGTTGTTTACGGTTGCATTTTCACTTGTTAACGTATTGAATTTGGATCACTTCCCTAAAAACAAAAAGGTTAACAAAAATACTTTATTTCTCGAAAATGGTGATTTTCCTTACATTTTCTGAAACTTATTGATATTAAGCCATGAACTACGCGATTAATACACTGGATGCGACACTGACATCAAGTTTAGCCCATCAAGTACATAAATTCCCACTTTGATTGGATAGCAATAATTACGTTCTTCTTTATTAAGCGCTACCACTTGCGCTCATTGGTTAATTTCGTATAATCGCGTAATCCCCGATTAACCCTTCACTGCGTTTCATGAATTTTCAGAAATTCTCAATGGGTGATGTACTATCATGTTTTTGAAGAGTAAAACTTATCGTACAGCTGGCACCATTATTTTATGCACTCTGTGACTAGAATCGAATATCGCAGTAAAAGAAGAAGTTTTTTCAGAGATGTGGACTGAAGTCGAATTTCGCAGTCAGACATAATGTTGGCCGTGTGACTAAAGTCGAATTTCGCAGTGAAAGAGTTAAGCATATTTACCACGTATTTATAAAAAAATATTTTCTTGCTTTTTACTACATTAATTTCGAAATATCCAAATGTCTTGCTACATCACTCCCAAAAGAAGTGTTACAAAATCAAATATGTTTTAGTAATGCTTTCAAAGTCCGGGTACGGTAGACGATTTTCTCTTAAGGCCAAAATCAGGGGGGATTCGGGTTAACTCGGGTCATTGTTAGGCAATCCGGGTTGAATTGGTTGGTCATTGTTAGATGGTACGGGTGAGATGGTGGGTAAAAATGAACACCCTGGCCAAAATTCCGACGAATGTTCATTGCTGAACGTACTATTTTGCAATTTGCTTACACCTTGTTTTACGTTTGAAGTCTAATCAGAATTGCTTGAATACCGGTGCAAAAGTCTTAATAAAAACTTTAAGTCATCCGATCGCTTAAAATTTTCTAAAATTATGATTAACAATTTGCTTCCATGATTTTTATTTTTATTGTTGTATTTAAAACATAGCCACTTGTCCGATTTATTTTAATTACTCGTCTACACCAATATAATCATGGCTAACAGCTTCTACAGCTAAAGCTTTCCGACCAATGGCCAGAAAATGCCCAAGATTTATATTAAATGGCCGGCCACGGCCAAGACCAACACAATTACCTTGGCCACAGAACACAATTTCAAACGTGAGAAAAAGCTTATACATGTATGTTGTAAATCACAGTGCAAATTACAGTGTATTCCTTACTGTTTAAATGCAAGCAGCAATCGTTGAATTGTAACTGTGAGAAATTTAATATTTAATTCTAAAATTCAAAATTTAGAAATAGATATTCAGTAATGATTGCTTAGTAAAACCCACTGCCCCCTCCCCCCTCTTAACGCTGGAACTAAGAAATATGACCCAGCAACAACTTGAATACCTCTACAGGTTTTGCTTCAAAACAAGTAATCATAAACAATACCATATCTCCACTACGGATTTTTCAAATTCTATAATGACTTCATCGAAAAAAATTCACGCTTGTAATTCATGAGCTAATGACTTTGCGCACGGCACGCCTGGACAGGATTCACACAGATTGTCTTCAAAAAACAAAATATTTCAGGGTAGTTGTTGTTCCCATTGGCTTTTACCGGCTCATTATCTGAACACTAGGCATGGAAATAATTTGAATTTTTACAAAAATCTGATTTCTCAATGAAAAAAATTCTTATTGGCATGTAATTCAGGCATAAGCACACGTTATAGCACATATTTTCATAATGGTATGAGCGGGTTCTAACCCATAGATGTGTCCATGTAAAAACATCCATATTTTTTAACAGGCTTGGATAAAATTGTTCAAAATGCGGACAAATCGGTTGCTACACAAAGGTAACACTAGTGGAAACAGGGTTAAAGAGTAAAATAGATAAGCAGTTGTAAAAAGTAAATGTTTTTACCGAGATTTAAGAAACTAACCCAAACATTATGAAATTCTCTTGCAAAACGCACACGCATTATGTCCTTCAATGAGTCAATAAGAACCCTTATTGCTTTGAAACATTGGTCCAACCAATTTATATATGATAGTATATAACCCATGCCCCATAAAATTATTCCCGTCGGTTTGTCCTCACCCATATCCTAAGTCCGTTTTGTCAATAGTTAAATGTTTCTTAACTAAAAATAGCTTGACAGTCATAACACTAATCAATGTAGTTTGCGGCAAAAACCAACTTAACTCTAGAAGTCCCAGACTTTTAATATACCTAAAAGCGCCAAAACCCGTCAATTGACGATTTCTATATTATGTTTTGTAAATTTCTACAAATATACCCAAAACCTTAGCAGTACCGGCTTTAAGGGAGGCAAATGCCATGAGCTCCGCGCTAAGCGATTATTACAAACTTGAGAAGTTATTAGTAAACTTGAGAAAATTCCAATTAAATTACTCACTATATCAATTCAAAAATTATATTGCTAGTTGCACACTATGATTTACAACAATTAAGGCTCTTTTCACTTTTTAACGTTATAATTGTTAATTATTTTTTATCTAAGTGGTTTGTAACTACTATCAATTGAGTGTGATGTAGCATGAAATTGTGATTTGCCGAATTTAGTAGATGATAGTAACAACTGCAAAACAAATCTTCATAAATGCGTGGCAATTAACAAATATGTTTTAATTATATTAAACTTTCGAAAACAAAAAAAAATATCTTGATAAATATAACCTTCTTAATATATATGGGAATTGTTGTTGCAGTCTAAGATTTAATTAGTTGAAAAAATATACGCAACTGTATTAAACATATGCTAAGCTTGAAAAGTATATATTATATTGGTATATAATTAGGATACAATTATATATATATATATATATATATCTGTGTGTGTGTGTAACAGACTAAGAAAAGGGGTCACTTGAGGTCACCTAGCCAAAAATAACTTTTGGTCAGCTTCTTCAATCATTACCCTTTTAGGAACAAAATTTTTATATCATATTAATCAACCTTTATACACCAAGTACACCTTAATGAGAATGGTTCCCTGTCTTTTTTATCTGAAAAATACTCCATTTCACAAATAAGTAGCTCACTTTCTAGCTCTACACTGCCTGCTCTATTCATTTTCAGGCTTAACTCACACTAATGGCACTTTTGCGCAATTGTAGTGGTAGAGACGTGGCAAAATTTTCCTTCGCATGAATAGATGCACACAAAAAACCATGCTTGAACTTTGACCTTAATTCTCTCAAAAGTTGTACAGAATCCCAAGTGACCCCTTTTCCTAGTCCGTTACACACACACACATATATATATATATATATATATATTTCGCAATTATAATTATATTTTACTGTATTATATTTTTAATATTATATTAATTTTCACATTATGTTATATTTCATTATATTATTAAAAACAATAATAATAGTAATTGTATTGGTATATGCAGTGGCAAGAAACAAACTTCTATTATTTTGTTATTGATAGTAATTAAAAATATTAATGCATAAGACGTTAGTTAAATTTGACTATGAAATTTTAGTGCATACGTACAACAAACCCAAAGAAATATGTATAGTTCCAAAAATTCTCTTGTTTATGCTTTAAATGTTCTTGAAACAACCATTATCCATAATTAAGGTATTAGATGGGTTATAAAACCTGATTTGCCTTAAAGAGTGACTAAAAGAAACATTGGTTCAATATTGTTCTACAAACACTTAATTTGTTTAAAGTGGCTTAAAGATATTTTAAAATACTAAAGGATTAATATATTTTCTAAAATCTATAATTGTCTGTAAAATGCTTAATATGTTTGTAATATACCCAAATTGCAATGTATGCACATCCTGAAATTACTTCTTTGATTGAAAGCCGATATCTTAAACTGTTGGGATGAAATTATATACAATGATCTATAACACGGTATGACATAAAATTTAGTTGACCTGATTTTTTAGCAGATTTCAGCCAATTTTGGGCCGAGAATTAGGATTTTGAATTCCATTTTACACATAAAACCATACTTTTTGCTTTTTGAGTAATTTGTTTTCTATGTTTTGGAAAGCTTGCATATAATTGCTTTGTTGAGTTAATGTCAACACTATGTGGGCAGTGGGACATTGAAGTTAAACCTTCCTACTCATTTCCAACAATAATTGATTAACATCAGTTTCTCTGTTGTGATGTTTCTACTTGGGATCACAATAGGGCAAAATTTTCTTTAATATAGTTTTATGCCCATTGCATACTACATAACAACCCTGAACTGTGCTTATGACAACATTGCTCACTCTTTCTCTGCAAATATCATGGCTTCTTATAAATGCAAGACCTTTGTGAATTCTGTCATTAGTGAACATTTTATTCTGAAAAATCAACTCTTTATAAATATAGTGAGGATGCAAATAAAAGATTCGGAGGCATATTTTTAAAAATTTAGCATTTATCAGGATATTGGATCTTGACACCCAAATAATATATTCTTGGGTATTTGAGGATCAACAGCCTTTGCCATTTGCAATTCTCATATTTGGGCTGAATCGAAAACCACAATAGTAAGTTATTTTTATCTATTAATATGGGTTTTTTTCATATATCTTGCTATCAACAAAACTCTTGAACCTGCACTTCACGGGATTGAATTCCAATACTTAAATGTCCTGATGTAGAAGAACGCATGATTTGTCTACAAAAGATTTTGAAGGAACAAATGAGCCAATCTAGTAGTGATTTTCCTATCATAAATTCTCAGGGTCTCCATTACTTTCCAATTGCTGCAAAGCTAAATCTTAGCATGAGACAAACCAAAATTTTCCTTGCAACATTGAAGAGATGGAGTATTGCTCGGAATGTCTACCAAAATTCATTTTTTGAAATCTCAATTGAATGTTTTTCATGAACATTTAAGTTTGTTTAGTGATGAACAAACGGAAATTTACACCAACAACTCAAGAGACTTGTTGAGGAGTGTGGGTAAGACTAGAACATATCAAAACCTGCAGAAAACAATATTTTAGGAGTATATTTCAACTTCATCAAGTTTCTGTATGCTCAAATGGGTGAAAACAATCTATTTATTAGTTATTGTTGAAAAACTAAGACGCTTGATAATGTCCCAATTTGAAAGCTACCCTATTAGGTTATATTTTCGACGCATGGCTTCTGGATGAACACAAAACATCTGTTTACATTAACATCAAGATAGAATTAGATGTTGTGTACAATTATAAAAGTTATTTGGTATCTCCATCATAATGCAATTTCTGATTCCTAAGTTTAGTCACCTATTTAGGCAATAAATTCAATTTCATGATAATTCCTAAAGTATGGCTTCTGCTGTGAAAATAACCTCAAATTCGTGTTTAGCAACATCAAATTGACCAAAAACACTGATATTCCGACTACTCAATGCTCTTTTGTCCCAACCTTCCAAAAGCGAGTCACTTGTCAGATTGATGTTCATTGTGAAAAGAATAGCACTGTGAATTTGCGCAGAATTTGCAGTAAACCTGTTTGTGGGAAGTGCCAGGCTGTCGTATGTATCAACTGTTTTGACGAATAGCTTTTAAATACTTCTTTTGTTTTTGTTAGCGCATATATATGTATTGTTTCAATAAAAATTGCAGTATCTTTATCAACTTTGTCGACCAATTGTAGTTATGTTCATATATTGCCCCAATTAGAAACATGCAGCAAAAATATAAGGCTAAGATTTTTATAACCGTCTATTTTTTTCAGTTAATATGTAAAAACCACTTGTATAGCAAGATATAATAATATAACTTTTTTATTAGTAGTGTATCCTGAAAGCATAGTTAGCTTAATTAACAAATTAAACTATGAGGTCATAGCAGTCGTCAATTGACGGGTAATGTTGCTTAAAGGTATATCTACACACTACTTTTTTCTAAGTGGTATTCTTGAAAGAAAAATTGTTCCACTTGTGTTTGCAATTATAAAAAAATAGTAAATGATTACTGAGGAAAAACCACTTCTACAAAAAAAATTATTATAATTAAAATTGTAATGTCGTCAATTGACGGGTTTGGAGCTTCTAGTGTTAAGCACTTTAATTTTACAAGATAAAGTCATACTTAAGATCCATTTTCATAAAAAAATTCTACCAATTTATCACAATAATTGACAACACATCAAACAGGAATGAGACTTTATATGTCTACTTAAATAATTTCAAATATTTTATTGAATAACGTTCAGAAAACCCAACTTGCATCTCAATAAGCACTTAAGAGTCAAGGAAGGATCGATTACAAATTTAGGATTATGTAATATGATTATGTGTTCAAACATTTCATCATTATTAGTTTTTATCAAATATACATTTGAAAATGTATTATGAATTTAAATATTGAAATTTTCAGTAATTTACATATATACATGTAATGATTTGCCAAAAAATGTTTTAATATTGTCTGATTTGCTCGAAATTGTCTTATAAACTATAAATGTTCAAAATTTCCAAGTCATAAGCTTTATTAATGTTATTTACTATGATATTTTAACAAATGAAAAACAACAAAATCGCATTCATTCTTGTGTTCCTAACTAATTTTAAAGTCCTTATAAAATACTGGCTGTGTACAACAACTTATATCAAATCTATTCCCCAGTAAGTTAGTAGCTATCTGCGACTTCAGAGTAATCATGAATTAACTGGACAAGATCTTCTCGAGCCTCTGAAAATTCTCCCTCTTCCATTCCTTCACCAACATACCAGTGTACAAAGGCGCGCTTCTTATACAGAAGATTGAATTTTCGATGTACTTTTTGCCAAGCATCTGAAATAGAGGTCGTGTTGCTAAGGCAACAAACCGATCGGTCAACTTCTGCTAAGTCTCCATTTGGGACACAAACTGGAGGTTGATAGTTAATACCAATTTTAAAACCAGTTGGACACCAATCAACGAATCGAATGTCGTTTCTGTTTTTTACGTTTGTGACCGCTACGTTGACATCTTTTGGTACAACATCACCACGATACAGTAATGTTACGGCCATGTATTTGCGGAGATCAGTAGGACTCTTTAAAAGATCATGCTTAGGATTGAAGCAGTCCTGAGTGATCTCATCCGTCGTATGAGCAGAATGATGTACCTTATCGATACCAACAATAGGGGCACAAGAAACTACTGGAAAATGTATTCGCGGATAAGGTACTAGATTTGTTTGAAATTCTGTCAAGTCTACGTTGAGTGCTCCGTCAAATCTTAGTGAACAGGTTACTGAAGATATTACTTGGGCGATAAGCCTGTTTAAATTTGTGTATGATGGACGCTCAATTTCCAAGTTTTCCTTACATATTTGATATATTGATTCGTTATCTACAATGAAGGCACAATCTATATTCTCAATAGAAGTATGTGTTGTTAGGACCCCATTATAAGGTTCTACGATTGCTGATGAAATTGTTGGTGAAGGATATATTGGAATCTCAATTTTTGTGTTCTTTCTGTAAAACTCTTGTATTCTTTCCATCAATAGCGTTGAAAAGCCTGATCCAGTACCACCACCCAGGCTATGAAATATAAGAAATCCATCTAATTGATCGCATTCGTGAACTACTTTTCTGACTTCAGACATAACATCATCTATTATGGTCTTCCCAATTGTGTAATGTCCTCTTGCGTAATTATTAGCTGCATCTTCCTTTCCTGAAATTAGTCGATCCGGGTGAAATAGATGTCGAAATGGACCAATTCGTATTTCGTCTATGACTGTTGGTTCCATGTCAACAAGTACAGCTCTGGGAACATATCTTTGTTTCTTAGTTAGATTAAAGAATGTTTGACAAGATTCATCATCGGTTTTGTTAGGAAGCTTTTGGTCAAACTTACTTGTTGGATTGATACCATGTTCTATACAGTAAAGTTCCCAGCAGGCATTGCCTAGCTGTACACCGGCTTGTCCAACATGTATTGAGACTACTTCATGCATTGTTACATTCACTTAGTTGCGAACTTAAAGTTTCCCACCTAGAAATTATTGAGGCAAATTCAATACATATTTATTACATGACAGTTTAACGCACAATTTGTGTGATCATTTTTTGTGCACACTTTGTGATCCCTAATTTAAAAATGTTTTATAAAAGAACTCTATTAATGAAAAACAAAGATTTATGCTCTATAAAAGTAAATAATAGTGGCAATTATGTAAGCGACAGAATTAGTAAATATGCGCATAGCCATGTATCAATCAATCTTTTGATTTTGAATGCGAAATAACAACCGTTTTTATTTACAGAAATTTAAATTTAAACTTTTTCAAAGCAATATGAAATGTAAATAAACAAAGGATGGAAATTAACAGACGATAATTTAGTTGCAATGTTTGTTACAAATAAAATCATTTAATTTTTTTACCCACTTTCTTTTGCTTCATAGGATTTTTTAATTCCCAATGTCTTCAAAGCTGTCCACAGTCAACTATACTCTCCACTAAGAAAATATCTTGAGAGCTGCAAATCAATAAGATAAAAATATATTTATACAAAATCCTTATTAGTTGATATATATGATCAAAATGCATTAATTCATATTTTTGAGGTTTTGGGCAGGGCTGTTTGATCCCGTTGTGTAAGCTAAATCCTGCTGGTAACAATATTGTTTAGGATTATTTTTAAATTTTTATCTCTAGGCCTATCTACCTGTCTTGTTCAAAGACTTCTTTTGATACGGACATTGTGCAACATTGAAACAGGTTTGAAATATTGGCAAAAATAACCTAAATCTAGCAACCAACTATTGTACAGAAATTCAACTCACTATGTCATGGTTGTCCTTTTTGATGTTCGAAAGTGCTTGCACCTATAAAGGGTATACCATAACCTACTCATAAAAAACCAACCTGTCATCTTATATTGCAGATCGGTATTCCTCATGATCACTTTCATTAATAATAATAGTGAAAAAAGTTTACAATTTTAATTTTATTAAGTTTTATGTAAAATATTTAACATTCAGGCATTTTTTTGCTATTATTATAATTATACAGTAACGAAAAGTAATTTTAATCCCAAAAATTTCTAAATATAAAATACTTCTGACACTTGAGGCTATGCAATGGGCCTACATAGTGGCTGAGTTCAACAAAAAAACAAAATCCCAATAATTTTTTGCAAATGTTGTGATTTCGAACTTGCCTGATTGGCTAAAATCAATGTATGGTTTGAGTTTAACAACCGTGAAATTTGCTTATCTATGGTGAGATATGCACTGAGTTCATAAACTTGACATAACTGAATGAATTTGCTCTGTTCCATAATGACCTAATCCATATATATTGAGGATTTTTGTACAGGACTACTACATCAAGAGTTTTATCTAAAAGATAAAAATTGCTTCTCTTTCATTTCCGTTGGAGGTAGTTTCAAAAATCGAATTATATACGACATCAAAGTCGTTTAATGGACCCACATTTCATTTTTCAACAACATTTTTTAAATTTACCGTTTAAGTAATTTCTGTCAATTGAGTTTGAGAGATAAATCCGATGTAATATCTTTTGCAAAATATTAAGTTAAAAATGAAATTTTAAAAATTCAATTTCATTTGAAAAAAAGCTAAATTTCTATGTAAAGCGACACACAATTTGAGCCTGACGGATCTACCGATCAAATTATGAAGAAGGTAAACTTAAAAAGTAATATAATAATAAACCCACTCAATAGTAATCTATTGACAAGCATAGTGCTTCCACTAAGATATTTGATTTGTGAAAATTGAATTTCATTGTAGTGGCCAAAAATCCGCATAAGACGGAAATGTTATTAATTCTATATCCAAAAGGTAACTCTAAGAATATTTCACTAATAAGTATATAAGAGAAAAAAAACAATTGTGCAGTGATTTGAAATATTTTCGTTTTAATAAACTGAATATTGTGGAAATTGTGAGCAGTTAAAACCACTCGTTCGCTTTCATGTTTGGGGATGCATAATTACTACGAATGTAGTAGAAATTTGTTGGGCTATAACGATTAAAATACTTACTTGTGACACAAATTGTAAATAGAAGGACTGCACCACCAATATGTTAATTCGAGTATAAAGCAAAATGACACAGAATTTTTCATCCTTTACTGGTGACCCGATTGGGTATTATACCATTTGCTATGATTTGTTGCCCGTTTGACCTGGCGACCAGGTTGCCACTCTGGTATAGATCTCTTGGCTCACACATACTTTTTCCGATATCGTACCGGTCACATCCGGTTATTAATTGTGTCCTTATCCGGCTGATACTGTATCTTGCATTTACTATGCATATATTGATCAAATTGTACATAAATGGATATAGCACAAATGGATTCCTGGAGCTTAATATCTATTGGCGTCAACAATGCTCTGCTCTTGCTCCTATTACATTTTTTGATTTTGTAAATGATTTGCCGGATCACTGTATATTGACTCCTTCTTTCTTGTATACTAGTGATGCTAAAGTATTAGCTAGCAGTAATTTCGTTATCCTCCAAAACACTTGTTTTAGAACAATTATTGACTCTGAAGTCATCAAATTTCAGGATGTTAGCGTGATTATAGTATTTCTAAATTGTCTTGGTCATTTCAAATATTATCATTCAGAAAACTTATTATTTTAAGGATATCAATCCCATTTACCCTATTTTTACTAAGTAACAACCCGCTTGATACACATTTTGAACCAAAGCGTTCTTTAATTAACAAGCCATGCAATGGCCAATTAGCGATTCCGCGGGAGGGCTCAATTTCGTCACACACATTCATTTCCCAGTACACACAATAATTTATTCGTTTGCTCGCTGTTTAGTCCGTTCACGTAAGGCGCTCTGTGTTTTGATTGTTTAATCGTAGTTATGGGACGAAAGTGCAGCGTTTTTGGATGCAGAACAAACTATAGAAAATGTCTCAAAAAGAAGGTGGAATCTAATTCTTCATCAATCCCTGTATATCGGTTCCCAAAAGATAAGATTAAGCTTCGTTTATGGCTAAGCAAAATGCCTAATATTATCAAAGAGGTAAAACCAAACATGGGAATATGTGCTCTACATTTCCCTGAAGATGCAATTATGACAATTCGGGGAGGTAGACGAGTTCCAGATGAACCACCCTCCATTTACCCTAATGTTCCAAAGTCTTGCGTCCCAAAACAAGGTAACTATATTTGCTGAATTAACTTTATTTGTTGGATAAAATTTCTGTAGAAAACATTTATAAGATGTGTTATCAATTATTAGAATTGTGTTCTAGATAATTATTAGTTAGGAATGAATAAGATCACGAATTTTTTATTGTTCGGAAAAGTAGGGTCAAAAATGAAACATCGATAAATTTTTTAATAAACATATATATATATATATATATATATATATATACAT
>CABFPE010000257.1:576423-589313 GCA_900660155.1 Hofstenia miamia
CTTGCTTGTTTCGAGTCGAGTTATTTTACTCTTAAGTTGTGATATCTCCGTGGCTATTTATTTTAAAATTGTAAAGTACCTGCTGATTTTGAATTTCAAATAAATCTTCTGCCAATATGGCTGTTCTTATGTAAGCGTAATTTTGCTTGTTACAATTTGTCAAATAGTAATTAATCAGCTAAGGTGTTTCTCTCAAAATGCACAATATTGTAAATTGGTTGCATCTTACAAAATGAATAAGATAATTAACTAAATTTTACAATCATATTTCTGATTATATTTAATCACTGTAATCATTTGACATTAATCTTTCTTCTGCAGCTTATTCTTTTTTGGGTGATGCTACACTATCTCAATCTTTTCCATGATTCAGGGGTGGTTTACCTCATCAACATGAAAAAAGTAGATGACTAGTAGTTTGTTGAAATCAATATTAACACATTCAAACTTCTTTATCCTTTCTTTATTGTTCAGAAACTGGCACAGGTGAGACAAGTTGAAGTCCTCATCAAACATAGTGTGAACAGTACTTTGCCAGTAAGGTTGTGCCATGCCAGCTAACATCTTAGAATCATAGCAGAGAATCACATTGATTAGAGGTCTATGCTCTGCATCTATGACAAAGGGAATCAAGTCAACTGAGCAAGTTAGATCCTTAGTGTTAAATGTCCATCACAACCTATTCTTCATTTCTTCTGATATGTTATCTCTGACTAAGCAGACCACTTTCTGAGTAGCAATAAAATACAGATGTAAGATCTCATCTCCAACCTTAGACATTTTGGCCTTATGTTCCTTGACTTTGTGGGACCTAATACTAGCTGAATCACAGGAGGAAGACTGGGACTGGGAGGGGGTTTCAAGTCAGCACAGGGTGAGCTTATGTTAGACAGGTGGGCAAAAGGCACTCTGTGCTCTTCAGATTCATCCACAGAGAGTTGTCTCTGTGCATAGTCATCTGAGGTCTGCTCCTGCTCAGAGAGTCCACTCCCAAGGAGAGAGTTGTCTCCCCTCATAGTCATGGCTGCTATGGGTGTCTTCTGCTGGGCACACTTGTTTTCAGGAGGTGCCTTCATCTAATTGTCTGGGCATTGTTCATCACTTCATTTTGTCTTGTGGATTGATTTGTCTTCATACTTGGCATCTTGTTGGGGGTTGGTTCTCAGTTTGATTCATAGTTACTAAACAAAGATATAAGATTAAGGTCCCATTCCTGGGTATTTAAATGGTCTAAATATCTCTGATCTCTAGCTTTTCATTTAGGCAAAATACAAGTAGCTATAGTGTTGCTACTATTACCAAGGTTACTATCATACTCAACCTGTGTAAGGTCATCTTCCTTACACTTGGTGAGGTTATCATAATACTTTATCTCATTTATGCCATCATTGATGTGAGAAAACTCATTATTATTATCAATGACTGCGTTTTATATATCTTTGACCATTCTCCTAAGCAGCTGAAAATGGGTGACTTTACCATTATCTAATAAATACCAGTGGTGATCAAACACCTTGACTATTTTAAAAGGCCCTTGCCAATTAGTGGCAAGTTTCTGTACCTGGTGCATGTCAGTGACCTGACAAGGAAAATAAGCAAATACAGAATCTCCACCTTTGTGGGGCTCACTGTATGGCTTTTATCAAAATTTCTTTTCTGGCAAATAACAGACTGATTGGTATTCCAAAGGAAAGAGAGGTGCACTTCTTGGGATTCTTTCAGCATCTGGTTCACAAAGTTTTCCAAAGTTGGCTCATCATTGTAGTCTGGGAACATGATCAACAAAAGAGTGCTTGCTTTGCAGCCAAACATGGCTTTGAAAGGACTTACTTTAGTGGTGGAGTGCACAGTGGCATTGTAAAAGAATTCAACCACTTCTATGACACATCTCTAGTTCTGACCAGTGGTGCAGGCCAAATCAACTCTAATCAGTTTAATGATGGTCAGTTTGGTCACTTGACAATGCCATTTGACTGCAGATGGTAAGCAATGGTGAAATCATGTATAATCTCTAGTTCTTTCATGAGAGTAGACATTAAAGAGTTCTCAAACTGTGGACTGTGGTCAGAGACCAAATGCTCCATAGGCCTGAGCTTAAAGATCCAGTCTTTCACAATTCTTTCACTGATGACTTTGGCAGTGGTGTTATCAAGAGGAATGAGTTGTGCATATTTAGTGAAATGGTCTATCAAGACCAACAGATATTGGAATCCTTGCTCATCCCTTGATAGCTTTTTGATGTCCATGTGGACTACTTCATTTGTTCTTTCAGCAACCTGACTATGGAGCCTTGCTCTCTGATCTGGAAAGTGTCTGGCTCCTTGAAGCAAACATGCTTCACACTTATCAATTACATCTTGTACCATGGCTCTGATACTGATGCTAACATAATGAGCATTAAATGTTCTCTCCATCTGGATAATTCCAAGGTGTCCACATTCATGGATCTTCTGGACAAGATCTTGCTTGAAGTACTCAAGGATCACCAGACAGTTGTTCCAACTACACACATAGAGAAGTCCAGCTTTGGTAAGCTTCCAATGATAACGTTGAAAGTACCTCTTTGCAAAGTTGCTGATAGCATGATCAGGGTTCTTGATCTTGAAAACAATTTTGGACAAAACTTTGTCATGTAATTGATGGGCCACAATCTCCTTTTCAGAAATCTCCTCCTTCATCATAATAGGGAGGATTGCTTTCCCATTCCAGTCTGCGTTAATATCAGGGAGGAGCTTGTACTCACAAGCAGAGATGAATCCAAATGGAGTCTTCTCACACAGCAGCTTTTGCAGGTCTCTCTCATAGCTTGGCAGAGCAGTGAAATAATCAGCATTGAGATGGAATCTCCCAGGGCAATGAGTGATCGTAAAAGAGAAGTCATTAAAGTATTCCAACCATTGGGCAATGATGTTTGAATTGTTGCCAGATGATTTCTTAAGCCACACTAGCATGGAGTTGTTGGTGCACACAACAAATTGGCGACCTAAAATGAAGAATCAAAACTTCTTCAGACTCTAAACTAGCACCAGAATTTCTGATTTTGTAGCTCCATAGTTCAGTTCAGCATTGCATAGCTTCTGGCTGAAATATTGTACAGGGCATTCCTGGCTGTTGATCACTTGGCTGAGCACACCACTGATGACGACTGAACTTGCATAAGAGTTGATGATAAATTCTTTCATATAATCTGGCATGTTCAGACTGGGGATCTGTCTGAGCTCTCACTTCACAGCATCCAGATCTTCTTGTTCAGCCCAAGTCCAACAAAATTCAGTATTCTTTCATAATAGGTTAGAGATGTTCTTGGTTTGGTTGGCTAGTTCAGAAATGAAGGAGCCATAATAGTTAAGAAAGCCCATCAGGCATTGGACATCCTTGCATGAGCATGGAGTCTCAATTCAATTGAGATGGTCTTTCTCATCATTTTAGATTGATATTCTTCTGGGTTTGATTACCCTGCCTAAGAAGGTAACTACAGTGAAATGAGTGAACATTTATTTCCATTTACCCTTAGTCCAGAGTTGTGCTGGATCTTGAGAGTGCAACCCAGTTTATCTAAGTGATCAGAGAATGTGTTTCCAGCAATGAGAATGTCGTCCATGTATGCAGTGATCCCAGGTTCACAAATGTTGGCGCCATTCAGTAGTACATGCATGACATAATGCTGAAATGTGGCCAGAGCATTGCAGAGCCCAAAGGCCATGTACTTCCACTTGAAGAGGCCATAAGGCGTGATAAAAGCAGTTTTTGGAATGTTGGCAGGCTTCATTGGTATCTGCCAATAGGCTTTACAGAGATCCAAGCACAAAAATAACTTGTACTTGCTGGCATCATAGAAGAGGTCCTTGATGTGAGGTAGTGGATATGCATCCTTAGTTGTAATATTGTTTAATCAGCAGAAATCAATGTAGAGGCAGTACTTCTCTCCTTGGCAAATGAACACCGTAGGTGCAGCATATGGACTATTACTATTCTGTATGATCCTGCTTTTGATGAGATCACTAAGGATCTGTTCATATTCTGCTCTTAAGTTCTGAGGTAACCTTTGAACTGGCAACTGAATGGGGTAATCACTCTTGGTTTCAATGGCATGTAGTTCCCCACCAGCTTTTCCAACACTGATTGATCCATAATTAAACACATTGTGATGCTGGCTTAAGAGGGCAGAGAGTGCGTCAAGTTCTTGTGGACTCAGGTGTCCATGAGTTCTATTGTTTACAACTGGGATCTGGATCACTCATTTCACTTAGATCTTGAATTGCAGTAAGAATGGGCAGATAGGCTGCAGCCTTAGATTCAAGTCAGACCAGCATCACAACAATAGATGTCTTTGTGGGATCCATTCAGATCACGCATGTGGAACTATTAAGTATGGTGACGTAAGTTTTTCCACAAGAAATGTGACAAAGGTCTGGAGAAAGATGTAAACTGCAGAGGCATTTTCCCCTTTGTCCAGAAATCATGACGTTCTCCTTGTAAGGAGAGCTTGTAGAGACAGCAACTTGTTGCCAATGCCATGGTTCCATGACAATTTTATCTGTGAAAGTTAACAAGATACCTTGGTTACAAAGTAGTTATCAGTTCCTCCTGTGGCTCATTTTCACGCATGCATTTCTCTCAAGGAAGTTGTTCCCAAGGATGACATTGTACAGTAAGGGCTGATTGCAGGTATCAACCACAATGAGGTCCACACAAAAGCATTTCTGATGGATACGTAACTTGAGATTGTTAATCTGGCCTTTCAGTGAAATAGTATTCCCCAAAGCATCCAATAAATGAGCAGTGGAGGGTAACAGATCTTCTCTCTGTAGACAAAGCTTGTCACAACAGGTGTCACTAATGATGTATACAGAAGCTCCTGTATTGATGGTAGCATTAATTAGTAATCTGTTCATGTCTGCAGGGATGATGTTAGTGCATAGCAAAGAAGTTATCACCAAAACATCATGCACATGGTTTTTGGGAGGCAGTACTCCAATTAATTTAAATGGTTGACAGTCTTGACCAGGGTGTTGTGAGTACACACTTCAACAGAGGGCTCATTGATGATGATACCATCCCCATCTGCAATTAGGCAGATAACAGCCCCACTCTGGGTACAGATGTGGGCAGACTGTCTTTCAGTGTCAACCTTTTTCTGCACTACAGCAGAACTTGAAGAAGTTAAAGATTTTGTGGTAGGTTGACCTGTCTTCAGGTTGCCAGCATCTCTCTCAATGTGTGTAGTATTTTGTAGCATGTAAACAATGCTAATCACCTTCTTGATGATAGAGTTTAAATCATCTTCCAGATCAAATTTAAGTTTGAGGCAGCTCCTGATGGTAGAGGGAAATCCCTGACAAATGTAAGAGAAGAGATCATGTCTCCAGTATTCTGGAGTTAGTTTACTGAGGCAAAAGAGTCTATTGACTTGCATTATGTAGGTTCTCACATTGTCTCCCTTCTTGAAGGACAGATCACATAAGAGCGTCTTATACTGATGTTTGAGGTGCTTTGTAGTGGTCCTTGAAGTGACCAATGAGTAACTGGTAATTTGTCTTAACTTCCCTGTCAAGCATCATATACTGATTGTATGTGAGGCCTTGAAGGAACATGGTAAATTGTGCAGCAGCAGCATCCTGAGTGGTTTTATACTGCTTCATAGTTAACTTGAACAGAAAGAGCCACTCATTGAATGACTGTGAGATTTCATCAATTTTGCCAGTAAATTTAGGCAGTACTGAGTGTCTATTAAAGAGATTCAATTGTTTGTTCACTGGTGCTTTGGTGATCAAAATAGATTGAGTGAAGCATGGTCCACAGGTTGTTGTAGACCAGATAGGGTCACTCAGAGAAAAAGGTGGAACAATCATATTAGTGGGGGTGACTGAGACATTTTCAGGTGCCAAAGGCACAAATGTTATGCTCAGGGTACAAGCACTTGGCGTAGCTACTGTAGTTAGCATTGTGACTTGAGAAAGGGTAGACTGAGTGAAGGTAGGTGCTCCACTAGTGAAAGAGGTAATGGGGGTAATGAATGGTGGCATCACAGGGGACAGAGTAGATGCTGACAAAGCATTAGAGAAGTGGGCAGACATTGCCTGTGATATAATGGTTGAAAACTTTTCTGAAAGAGCATCAAGAGCTTTGTCCAAAAGGGCATGAGTTACATACTCAGGTTCCTCTGGAGGAGTTGGAGGAAGATGTGGGATTGCTTCCTGAATTCACATCTCCAAGGCTGAGATTGAATTGAGCAGGCATCTCTCACACTGCCAAGCAGTGGTGGCTTATTGTCTCATTTTGGTTTTTTGTTTTCAAATTACCCAGTTTTGTAATTTGCTTGTTGACAAACAAGTTGTTTGTGTGTTCAAATTCCTGTCAGAACAGAACTACAGTAAGTTTGTCCTTGTCTCAACATTAAAAAGTTCAACAGATTAGATGAGTTTGTCACAATTATATTTAGAATAAATGTAATTGTTACAAATAATAAATTCTGTAGATATTTTGAGAGTGACAACACAATATCTGTACAAGAATTTGTTTACTTCTTAGCATCTTTGTCTTAGCTATACAAATTAGGATCAAGTTTCAGGTAAACTATCTTATTTTATACTTATTAAAATATTTTAGATAGATGCAAGCTTAAGCAATTAAGATGTTTGGGATTTTAAATATTTTTCCTTTAAATCTCCAAATTTGTGATTGATGTTGCAGACCAAGCCATTCTTCATTTAGGCTAAATTTGTGAGAAAAATTTTGCATGCATCATCATCACATTTTGCATCTAACAAACTCAGTGAAATTAATGTTAAATCTAATTCAAAAATATTGTTATGTAAAGGTAATCATTCCTAGTATAAGCCTGGTTGTGAATATTTAAGCAAACTCAATGAAGTAATAAATGATTTATTTTTTATCTTTTTTGAATTGTTATAAAGGAATCAAAGTTGGTGTGTTTACTCTAAGAATCCCATATTTGAATTTGAGTATATTTAAGCTCTTACTTAAACATTAGCAAATATTTCAGTTAAATTCATAAGTGCTCACTAATCAATTAATAGAAATTTTGTGATTTTAAAGTGCTATTGACTCTTGTCAAGAGACAATATAATAATCATTTCTCTTCCTAAATATATTAGATTAGCACTAAACCTACAAAAATATTCTACAACATAGTAATTCAATTTACAAATCACTGTGATTTTTAAATACAATAAACAATAAAGCCATTTGTACAATTATTGGCATAATCAAAGTTAAACAAATACAATAAAATGTAGTCACATTAGAAAGTTGTCAAGTAATAGTGACCCAAATTGATGATAAGGTTACAGTCAAACACATAAACAACAAAAATTTTGTGATGGGGTTCTCACTTTGCTTCCTCCTCTCCTGCATTCACTATCTTCATGAAAGATTTTGCCACAGAAGACAAGGGACAAAACCTGAATAAAGTCATTTCTGAGGGCATAGGTGAGCAAGTCTAGAACTAAGCCATATGATTTATTTATTATCTACATATCAGTTAAATAATGACTGCTTCATATGCTTTCCTGTGAAAAGAACAGATCACCATGAGCATAGAAGTTCTAAGAGGCATAAAAGCTGTTTCACAATATTCATCATAGTACAAAATCATCACCTGGCAACTGTTGTTGTCAATGTGAAGTCATTACAATAAACAAGCCTATAACTATGCAAAATAATCCATCAAGCAAATTTAGCTTGCACTCAATATTTATAATACAATTATCAAACAAAATTAAAATGTACCACCTGTCAATAAATGTTTGCTCACATTTTCTTCTGTGTTAATATTGGATAGGATTTTTAATGTCAAATTTCATAATGTCCTCAATTTTCAATGTCATTTTCTTAATGTTGTATTTTTTAATAATGTTTATTGATTTCATAATTTTAAATGTAGTAGTTTTTTAATGATTTAATTTTTTAATATTGTCATTTCTTAATGTCACTATTTTTAATTGTTTTTATTGCAAATGACTCTTCCAAAACCTAACTCAAAACTTTACTTCTTCATTATTATTTTATAAACCTAATCCCTAAAACCAAATCTCAAATGGATGTTTTGTAAACCAAACCCTAACCCAAAACCCTAATTTTTCATCATTCATAGACTTACACCCTAACCCAAAAGCTCATTTCATTAATATTTTATGACCCTAATCCCCAAACCTAAGTCTCAAATAAATTTCCCTGAAGCTAAACCTTAACCCAAAACCTTGTTTCTGTATTATTTTATAAAGATAAACCCTAACCCAAAATTGTATTATTTCATCATTTTATAGACCAAAGCCCTAAACCAAGTTAAACATATTTTATAAATAATATTTACAACATTAGAAATTTACAACATTAAAAAATTATGACATTAAAAAACTATTGCTTTAAAAAATTATGAATTTAAAAAACTACAACATTAAAAAACATTAATGAATTGTCAAAGCTTTTAAGGCATGGCATTAAAAATTTGATATTTAAAACCTACACCTTAATTTCTACCTCTGGCCTCTAAATTAAGACTACCTTTTTAATTTGTTAAAAGGTGTTTTGACCAATGATACAGCTTATGGTAATTACTAAATTAATAGAGATTTACTATTTATATAATTATTGAAAATGCATCACATACATTTTATTTCTTGTTTCTTCTATTTTGTGTGTTTTCCTGAAACTATGCTACACTGTTGCCTTTGGGTTTTCAAAGCAATAACATAAATTCACTGAAATTAAGTTACAGTAAGAAATTAATCTAAATAAATTTGATTACATTTTCACACTTCTGTTGCTTTTTGAAATTCTTTTAGGATATGAACTAGCAATACTTTATGCCTTAAAGTGAATTTCAAATTACATTTCAAATGTAATCTGATAAATATCATTGCACCTTACAAGAATTGATTAAAATAATAAAAATTGTGTATGATGATAAAACAATATCTACTTTTAAATATTAAGAGAAACTATGCAAAACTGCCTTCTATGGAGAAAAATGACTAATCTTTATGTTATGCTTCAAAAAGCTACAGAAACTCTTAAAGGAAATTCTGAAAACAGCAGATGGTGAACCATCTGTACAAGTAATTGGAAAACATGTTGGACTTGCTGGAGACTGAATCATTTCATGACAATATGGACATGCAAAAATGTCCATTCTCAAACAGCATTGCTGTAAGATTGTTTTTGAAGCTTCAATAGCTTTTGGGGAAATGACTGCCACTTTGCTAGTGAAGTATCAAATACTATGTCATTGCATTAGCTAACAAAAGTTATTGCTGATCCTGCTAATAAATTTGGATGAAATACACATTTTTTGGTTAAATTAGTGAGTCTAACAAAAATATTTTAAGATAAATTTTTGCATTGCACTAATGATGACATTTTGGCAATATTACAATTGAAACTGTCATCAGAATTGCAACTGATACATGTCAGATCTAATATTGATTGATAAATATGAAATTGTCTTTCACTTTTATTCATTGTTTCCCAATTATATTAAACCACTTTTACTATCTTTAGAACATTGTCTTTCTAATTTATGCTAAACTTGCTCCAATTACTTTAAAATTTCACAAAAGCAATGATTCTAAATTTGTTTCGATTTTCATTTAGTTTGTGCTAACTTGATACTGTGTTATGATAATGAAATTAGTGTTAAATGCCTTCAATAAAAAATTTTTATACTATCTCTCTAATGTATTATGGAATTATATTTGACAGTCATAAGCAACTATTGAACAGGCTTTGACAAAAAGCTTAGTAAAATATTTATGAAGAATAGAAAAAATTATCTATCATAAAACATATCTGCAAATTTAACAAACTAACATAAACAAAATTAACTTTGCTAATCATATTTACAAGTAGGTCGGGAAAACTTTTCAAGAATCCATTAACACCTTTGAGAAACTACAACAAATACCTTCAGCTATACCTCATTTTGGGTTCTCACCAAATTCCTTCATCACTTACCAATATTCAAATATAAAATCATATATTTTGTAGTCAATACTTAAGTAATTAAGGAAAATATACAATATATTAGACTTCATGTTCATAAATGTTTATCAAATTGTGTCATTGCAATTTCATAAACATTTACAATTTGGGCGAAATATTCACTTGCTGTTGCACAATGTCAACTGTAAGCGTGTTGAAGGGATACTATATTTTAACGTGGTTATCACTAATGATACTTATAGCATATTTTTTTATATTTAGCAATTTTTTTGTTAATTTTAGATGCCAGCAGCCCTAGCAATACCTTCACAATTGCCAGTGTTTCAAAATAATTCAAATTTACTCAACTCCGGTTGCCGTTTGCAATCAACTACTTTACTTCAGAATCAAAGACCATGGATTGTGCCGCATGGAGACTATGCAGTTCGTCAAAGAGAAATTCTTCATTCAAGTACTACTTCCTCTCGATATCAAATTTTGGGATTTATCGGAAGAGGTTCATTCGGTCAAGTCGTTCATTGTAGAAAGCTGGATAATAATGATGTCAAAAGTAAGGAAAGCACTCGATTCAATTTGTAAATGTATATTTAGAACCTGAATTTGCTGTAAAAATTTTGAAGAACCAACCCACTTATGAACGGCAGGGATTTGTAGAAATGAGTGTGTTATCTAAAATATCTAAAGAGGATGCAGATGCGCATAATCTAGTTCGTGCTTTTGAGTGTTTTTCGCATCAATCGCATTGGTGCATTGTATTTGAACTTCTGCACTCAAATCTATATGATTTGTTGCGGCGACGTCACTTTTCACCACTTACTTTACCTCAGGTACAAATTGTTCTAAAAATCATCTTGAATTTTTCATTGTTAGTCTCGAATTTGTTTTATTTCAATTTTTTAGGTTAGAGCAATCGGTCGCCAGATTTTAGCGGCTCTTGCTCGCCTACGATTGCTGGGATTGGTTCATGGTGATGTTAAACCTGAGAATATTATGTTAGTTGATCCAGTTGCACAACCTTGGCGCGTTAAGTTAATCGATTTTGGTTCAGCAGCTGTAGTAAATGAGGGTCCAGTTGGTATCTACCTTCAATCTCGCTATTATCGGTAGTTCTTTGTTTCACTAAATATAATTTCTTTAAAACAACTCCCGGTTCAAAGCCTTGGTGCTAAATTAATGGCTTTTTTTTAAGCATCTTATTTATTGTATCAGTAAGCGTCATTTTCGCTTTCTCATTAGCAAATTGTTGCTATTCCTATCGCGTACTTTCTAAATGTTATTTTCAAAATTTTTAGAGCTCCTGAAATCATTCTTGGTTTGCCA
This sequence comes from Hofstenia miamia, assembly GCA_900660155.1. Taxonomy (NCBI): domain Eukaryota; kingdom Metazoa; phylum Xenacoelomorpha; order Acoela; family Hofsteniidae; genus Hofstenia; species Hofstenia miamia. The sequence continues at coordinate 587,707 of CABFPE010000257.1, forward strand.
TATGATGAAGGCATAGACATATGGTCATTAGGTTGTGTATTGGCGGAATTGTTTATTGGATGGCCATTATATCCTGGTTCATCGGAATATGAGCAGGTTTGTTAAGCTGTTTTGTTTAGACTTTTTTAAGTGTTGCATTTATTTTTGAAATATGTAATATTGACACTAAGTAACATCAACTTGTGCTCTTTCTTGTTCTCGTTTACAAACGGTTGCAAATTATTAAATATTTTTAGTTGCGGTTTATAGCTGATACTCAGGGAATTCCTAGTCAACATGTTCTTAATGTTGGGAAGAAAACCAATAAGTACTTCAACCATGTATTGACAGTCGATGGAAATTCAATGTGGCAATTAAAATCTCCTGAATTGTATTGTACTGAAACTGGAATTAGTTTGAAGGAATCCCGGAAATACTTTTTCAATTCATTGGAGGATATCGCTAAGGTATATTTGCAGTAATAATGTTTGTGTATTATAAAAACTTTTAGATCTTGCTTTCATTGTCTGATTTAAGTGCTTAGAGATTTTGCAATATCGTGATTTTTTATACGTATTATCGTATGATTTTCTTGTTTAAACAGCATTGAATGTAGAGGTCGTTGAAACAAACTCAAACTGTTTGCGTATTGACTTGATTAACGATCTTATCTGAGATTTTCTCTCATATTTCGCTTTGCTGTTTGATTTGACTTGTTAAATTGCTTAATAGTGATTTTATTAAAATTTATTACATACAAATTTGAATTCGGAATATTTTGTAATTACTTGTTTGCTAAATATTTTACTTTGCGCACTATTGAAAACCATTACATTACATAGCATCTCATTATGCTTGATTTTTTAAATCATCTTGTAAAATTTTGAAATATTTTGTAAATTTAATATTCTTGTAGTTTTTTGCTCACATAGGAGCTATTATATATATATATATATATACTGACCACTGTTGACAAAACTGGGCCTTCATTTGACCGCTGTGTACAGACAAATTTTGATAATGTCCGCTCTGCACAAAGGGTCTGAATGGACCATAAGTTATTGGTCCAAGGCAAAATGTCATGTAAATTATTGGTCCCACACCCATAAAAAGACATATCCCAGTAAATATTTTTATCCCATGTTTACCTGTGATCTCATGGGATAACTTTCATTTGGAACGGAATTTTGAAAAAATTATGAAGTATTTTTTGGAATCCGAGGTCTCACGTTCTTCTTTTAGGGTCCCAGTTCCATTTTGGTACCAAGTGCGTCGAATTTAAATTTCCTGGGCATTGAAACAAGTAAATCCCATGGGAATAGTGGGTCATATAGCACTTCACAGTGGAAATTCCTAAAGTTACACACAGAAAATCGGTTGTTGGGGCTAAAAGCCTCAAACTTCGCATAGATGTACTCTTCATAGATGTGCTCAACATGGATACAATTATCACTGTATAGTCAAAATCCACATAACTCAAAAATTGGGGATTTCTGGATGGAAAAAACCGCTTCGTACTATGGGAAAAGTACAGAGCGGTCGACGAAATTCTTATTCCAACCTCTGTGTACGTTTTCAACCGTACACAGCGGTGACTATACCTATATATATATATATATATATATATA
>CABFPE010000257.1:589622-613025 GCA_900660155.1 Hofstenia miamia
TATATATATATATATATATATTTGCGTTTAGGATAAAACGTAGGATATATTATTTGTTTAGATTAACCTCCCTGCCAATCATGACAAGCAAGATGCCGACGAAATTATTGCTGCTGATCGTAATGCGTTTGTTAGTGTGCTTCGACGAATGCTAAGTTTAAATACATCTCAGCGAGCAGTGCCCGAACAAGCTCTACGACATAATTTTTTTACACTTGTACATATGCAAGACCACTTTACTTCAGACTAGTAAGTAAAGGATTTTAAATATTGCTGCGCCTTTTTTCGATTTTTTTCATCAAATCGTGTTTGAAACTTGTGTAATTAATCAGTAACTTCTAGGTTTTTTTATTTACAGTAACTTCCAGTTATTGTCTTAAATAAATTTTTTGCTTAACTTAATGTGTAAAGACATGTTTACTTAGTATTGATTTTATTGATTAAAAGAAATGATTATTGCGCAGGTTATGCTAGCAACTTTTTGTCAAGCGCAATACTAGCAATTAGGCATTATATTATATAAATTTATATATTCAATCGTAATAGGCGTCCTGGATAATCTTCCATTATATTATATAAATTTATATATTCAATCGTAATAGGCGTCCTGGATAATCTTCCATTGCACTTGATGGTTTTGAAATTATTAATACCTCATTTCGAAATACAGTGGCATTTATAAATTAACCATTATCATCCGATGGGTAATGTTCAACTATTTTCATCGAATATTGATATTTACCTAAGCTAATTGTTTTGTTCTGTTAGCATTGGTTATTTTACGTTTTGTTTTACTCTTTGTATTTTACACAATATAATTATGTGAATTTAATACTATAGAAACCATTTTCCAATAATTTTCTCGTTTCTCATCAATAAAAAACTTCTTAAAACTACTTGCTTTCATGTGTATAAATTTAACTATAAAATTTTTGTGAAAAACCTCATAAATCATTTAAATTTTTGCAAAAATTTTTTATCTTGTTTGATAATATATAATCGTTTTTAAATTTGAACCTGAGCCCACCCCTTTCGAGATTTTCTACGACCGCGCCTGAATATACCTATCGAATGGAATGTCTAAAAATTGAATTTACTAAAGTTCTCAAGCGTCGTTTTGAATGTTGTATCATTTTAGATCGGTAGTTCTACTATGTGAATTATCGAAATGCAATAAAATTTTTATAGTAAAGTCACCCGAATAGAATTTGATATGGTGCTACCAATTTGCAATTCTTATAAGCTATGCGTATTTTGTGATTGCTGATACACGTTAGTGACGTCAAGCGTCTACTTATTGCGTCTATTAATTCCTTGAATGTCAGTGTCTAGCTTAAAACCATTTATACGTTAGTAAACGTTCGGTAAATGTGTTTGGTACTGTTACATTGTTTTTCTTATTCGCCTTGAAAGGGTGATTTTTATGAAATATATAGTTTATGCATGGCAAGCGTTGTTTAATGAGCTCAATGGGTTTTCAACCTACTTCACCTAAAATTCACCAATTGAATTGAGCATAGGAAATTGATCGAGTGGGGTATTTTATCCATTCATTTTAGAAATATAGAATTAGAGATATATACTCACTACATTGGTTGAAAAGGAGTAAAAAGTTTAATGTTAAAATAGTGTTTTTACCAATTTCAGAACATCGACACAATACAATAGGGTGGAAAAATTGTGTAGGCCTGCAAATTTATTTTAACTTTTTATTACACCAACACCTTTCTTAAAAATTTTTAGTTTCACCAAAATATAAGTTTTTTCAGTTCTATTGTTTTCATTATTAAGTTTCGCAGCCCATTTCAATGAATTGAATATAATTCGTTATTTAAATTTACTTTACTATAAGTAGACCCCGTTTGAGTTTTTTGATGTATATCAAAAAACAATTCTTTTTAATTTTTTTCTTTGCTTTTTTATTTGGACTAAACAGTATGTAGTATTTAGCTAATTTTTCAATTTATATATTCCGGTAATTGACTTGGTTGCTATGTTTACTTAAATATCAACTTTGAAACACTTTGTTAGCAATGCAATTTGCACTTTGTCTAATCTTTGCTTTCTGATTTAGAATTTTTGTAAAACACCGCTTTATTCTATCTCATTGAATGCCTTCTAATGAAAACAGACTGATTATGTTAAGTGTTTGTGAATGTCTGTGAGTTGAGTACATTGTTTTGGACTCGACTGAGCGTATCAATGACTCATGCACAGGTCATGCATATTTTAAAACTATACAGTTACGTAATTCCTCTTCCTTTGCGGCAGGCTATTCGCGTCATTCGCTCAGTTTTCCCGCGATTGTCATGTTGATCGCAGTGCTATTGACCAAATCCGTTTCATAATTTATTTTTGCTTGACATTCTAGATGTATTGATATTTCGTTTCTAAGTATTTACTACTTATATTTTCTAATTGAATTGTTTTGACTGCTTAACAAAAGTTTTCATAAAAATATTAATAAATGATGTGGGCTAGAAAATTATATAAAGAAGTAATAGATCATGATTCGGACCGACATCATTCGTGTTGTTTCATAGACCATAAGTTAATTTTTCTGCTCTATGCAAATTAATGCATCGAGATTTCTAATGGTATTCCCCCGAATCTTACATGTGTATATAATAATGAGACTAAACTAGTGTTATGAAAATACAGTAATTCCTGTAATAGCCGTATTACCGCAAATTCAATTCTGTGTAACTCCTATTATACGGAAGTTCTAATGATTATTTTAGAGCCATATTTTTGTTCAAAATAAGCGATTTTAATCGAAAATTTGTTATTACAGTAGCAGTCAATGCCATGCAAAATAACTGAAATGTGTTTATTAGCCGTAACTTCGACTATAACATTTATAAATTGCTTTGGCTTTCTTTCGACCTATAAAGCTTTTCTACTGTTGTAAAAGTTGAACTTTAGTACTCAGACGAGTCTAAAGATTTTAATGGAAGTTACCAATTCGAGACGGCAAAACACTACTCCGGCAGGATTTCAATTGCCAAAGCCCCGACCTTGTACTTCCTCCTTGGTTCCTCTACAATTCTATTCTCCTAACTCCTTGGACCAATGCTACCCAATTGTACCTGTTAGCGTGGCTGCATCTCAAGTGAGTTTCAGTTTATTTTAAACAAACCGCAACGTTAATGTGAGAAACACTTTGTTTACACCACATCCGCTTGCATTTGTATTTGCCTTTCTCTTTGTGAATTTCAAGCGAATCTACTCTATTTAAATATTTCAGCAGCATTTTTGTGGTTCCTAAAATTGCGTTGCTTATTTTCATTAAGGCAACAATTCAATTAATAAAATGAGGCAATTTATATTCGCTTTAGAACAATATTGCTGTTTTGTACATTTTTATGTTGTCCTATTCGTATCTTCATAATTACGCACGCGGCTTAGACTATCTCTCCATTTGTTTCTGTATTTAGAAACGTGGTATACGACATAATTTATGTGTTAACTAAGATCAATTATTCTAAAAATAAAAGTCGTCACTTACTAGTTATTAATTTTGTTGATTGCATATGCTTTTGTGCTTAAAGCCAATTTAAATACATGTATTAGTTATTTTCTTGAACATACATTTCAGATATAAGTTTACTGTTATATGTAGAATTACCTCTTTCACCATAAAGAAAATGATTTACCACACATTTGATGTCCTGTAGAGAAATTGGAATACGATAACAATTTAGAATGTTATGATTATAAAATTACCCTGTTCTAGATAGATTGATTTTAAACCTGCGTTTCACATTGAATTTATTCATTTTTAGTCGTATACTTTACGTCCACCGATGATGTTTGCTCCGTATGTCATTGACGGCGTACCTACAACTCGCAATTATTGTGGGCCTAATTCTCAAATGATGGGACAAATTTTATCCGCAGCAGTTCGACATGAATATCCAGCAATGCCACCTATTTTCGTTTCACATGAAATGGTAAAAAAAATTTGATCACTTATTCGTATGCGTTTGCAATGTATGTGTAACGGAAGTGTTTCTTTACTAGGTAAATAAGATTTCGAATGTGTAAAAGATTTAAAGTTCACCTTTGAGATCTTCATTGTTCATGAAAATAATTTCGCATTTGTTGTTGACATTTGTATAAAGCATTTCTAGGAATGGCATATTTTATTGTTTTCTAGTTTTAAATCTGACAATTATTATATCGGCATGCAATTCTATACTTTGAAATTTGGCATGTGACGTGCATCTTGACTAACCTCACATTAAATGTGAACTGTTAACTAAAACATAACTGTAAAACAAACGAGAATGTGTTTTTGTCGTGCTAAATATAATCATTATCATCATCGACGCATTATTTCATTCGATTATTTTTATATTCCAGGTCTAAGAGTCATATTTGGCTAACCGTCATTTACATAATAGACTAGCGAAATTATTTACACAGGGTCATCACATTCAACGTTAGTAAAACAATAGAGATGTCTGTTAGCCCACTAGGATTTTGTAATGAAATTTTAAGTTTTCTCGAACATTTAATTATGATAAACTTAACATTTATTTCTCGTTTCAAATCTGTATAACAGAAAGCTACTTTTTGGAAGAAATTATTTTACATAAATTTTTACGGGGTTTGAAAAAAACTGCAATGCATGCTTAACCTTAGGCCTACCAAGTTAACAGCCCACCTAGAATGAACAAGGTGTGATAAATTCATCACACTTAAATTTTAAGCGTTTATCTTATAAATACTACATGTATTAACTCATGCTTAAGCATTTTGTTCTAATATAATACCTTATTGGTCCTCTATTTCCTCCAAATGACTTGTTGGCATCGAAAATTTTGCTTGGACGTGAGGGTATTATTCCAACTCATTTTTTCCTCAGTGCGGCATTTCAAATAAAGAGCTGCACTTATGATTACAATAACATTTGTCAAATGAAAACTAAATTTAATAATAAATAGTTCAGCATACATGTTATATAGATGGTATAGAAGTAACAAAAGACGAGTGGGTGAAAATCGTGATGTTTATTATAAAGTTTAATTGGATTTTAGTCACGCCTGGGCATCTTTTTTTCAAATCGCTTGTTAACCTTATATCAAAATTAGTTTCTATGTTAGGCTAGTTAAGGAAGTGTATCTGGGTAAATATATTTCAAATTCCTTTTTCATTGCTAACAGCATGAATGATTTGTATTGCTTCTACAGCTCTTTAAGCACAAATTTTGCTTCTGCTTTTGTATAATTTTCAAGAGTTAGCCAAATCTTCACAGTTAAATGGATATTTGTGATCTGAAAACCAAATTTCACTCTAAGTGTCAACTACAAAATCACAAATTGGCGTGGGCGTTTGTCTTATTTTTTCATCTAGTAAAATGTAACCTAAAATAGCATCGATACCTCGACTGTTTCAACAAGCATTTGATGAGGGTAGTTGTTTACCTCTAGATCAATGCTGGTCTGAACAAATTGATTTATCAACATTTTGTAATTTTCTCCAATATTTGAGATAAATGTCATTAGAAGGGGTATCACAATCAATTCTTAGTTCATACCATCCTTTAATACTTGTGGCGCTGACACCTGATATATTGTGCTTCATCAAAAGCCAGGGATTAAAACTATTTTTGCAGAAGTACAACAATCCCATTCCTTTTCCTGTGTTCACATCGGACGTATCTGTTGTTATAATTTTTTTGCACTCCACAAATTATACTTATTCGAAACATTTCCTATTCCTTCAGAAATAATTTTAGCAATGCTATTTTCAAGTTCTAGAATAGTGCATTTTACTTCGTTTTCTGTATTTTTCACACCATTACTTGAATTTTTTGCTTCGAACTTTTTTGCCAACAAAGTTCAAGGCCCACTGCAGAAGTTTTAGATTTTTCTTAATTTGCTTTTTATTTCAAATGCTTTCTTGATCATAGCCTTATAAATACCAGATTGGAATATCGTAGCCAAATTTACTCTATCAATGCTAAGTTGTTCACAAATTTTTCAAGCCTTACTTCAATCAATATTTAGGTTTTTCATCAAACTGACAGCTTGATGTGTGGTGTTTGTTACATAAATTGTATGTGCTTTATAAAAATCATCATTTGTTTCATTGTCAGATTCACTTTTATCAGACCATTTGGTTTCATTTCTACTAAAGTAGTCCGCTGTTTCACAATGCTTACAGCTTTGCAAAGATTTATGAACATTAACTAATTTCAGCGATGCAAAACCAAAGTGTCCACCTGTTTCTATCTGTTTTTAGTACAATTCCCATTTTCTTTTGTTAAATCAAAAAAATTTGTTTTCAATGTGCAAGTATCATCAGGGTCTTTTAATAATGAATCATAAGATATAATTACTCCACTTTTTGTGTCATGAATTTTCAATTATCGAATTAAAATTTTATTTATGCTGCGCAGCAGCTACTTCACAACTAATAATTTTAAATCTTGCTTGTCTGGATTTGCTTAACTCACCCAAACCATGATATCTACCAATGATAGTAATTTCAGTAGGCAATCTGTTCATTAATTCTATATTCGAATATAAAATAGGAATAGATCTTTTTTTCTTTAAAGATTGTGATATGAAACAATGTTCTTTTGCTAAGCTTCAAAAAAAATTTTCAACTACATTAGATGATTGTTTAAATGCAATTACTACACATAAATGATGAAGTCTGTTTATAACTAAAATTTACCATTGTCTAAAATAATGGTTTAGCACTAATAAATTCAATTAGTAGTTTTATGAATACTAATACATATAATCAACTACGTACGTCAAAAAATGCACTTATTTTGATAAAAGTAGCAAAAACTGTTGATATTAAAATCTAAAATATTAAAATTACTCATTCACCTTATTGCAATAGTGAAAATATTTTCTGGATATTACTTAAAGATAAAATAAAGTTTGAAAATTTAGTCTTAATCACTTATTTACAATTTTTTTGGTAAATAAACTGTTGACAGAAAATAAATTTGACTAATGGGGAGATTTTTAACATATTTTCGAAAAATGATGTTAGTCGATTTGATTGTAAAGGTCATAATATTATGACATGGCCAAGCAAAAATTTTCAAAATGTCAATTTAGTCATGTGCTTACTGAACAGTGTTCCACCGCCTACTCACTGCAGTCCTTCGTACTAGTTCTTCCTGTCAACTGCCTGCTGTTCCGATTAGTTCTCTTCCTCATCCTCCTTAGAAAGCTGACATCTATATTGGCCGTTTTGCTAACTGTGTTTCTGCTTCTGATGTTGTTGATCATCTCCGGTCCTCCTCACTCCAATTTGATAACGTCATTCCCCTTCCACCACGTATGGATTCTCCATTTGCCTACTTTCATATTGTCTGTAACCAAGAATCTCATCATGCTCTCATTGATCCTGTTGTGTGTTCAGATGGCCTCTTGATCTGATACTATCGCCTCTCTGATGCTGAGGGAAAATCTTTTGGCCTTCGTCTCAGTGATTGTGATACTTATCGTTGTGATTGCCTACCTGCACCTCCTAGCTTGAAACTTACTCATCACAACTCTGGTTTCTCTTTTTTGCTCGCCAATGCTCACAACCTTGTCTCATCAAACCATCGTCTGTTTTTACAACTTCTTGCAGTCTCCTGTTGCTGACAGTGTTGCTTTTCCTAACTATACAATTAAATTTTTCTCCCGTATGGATCGCTCTAATGGTCGTCATGGTGGTGTTCTCATTGCCTCACATCGCTCTAACCTTGAAATCCACTCCTCTCCTTTGAATCTTTTTCATTTGATTTCTGTTGTGGCTGTGCTGTTGTTCTCAGTGATCACATTTTCTCTTTGTGTGTACAAAATTTCTTCCAATAGTTCTTTTTGTATTCCCCTTGTTGATTTTTCATCCATGGTTGAGTACTTTCATGATCAGTCTATCACACTCCCTCGTCAACTTGGATTTCCTACTCCTTCTCATCTGTGGTGACTTCAACCTTCCTAATGTTTACTGGAATGCACTTGACTCTAATGACGCCTTTCTACTCTCTCCTACTTCCTACTCCTCCCTCCTTGACTTGATTTTGTGCTCTCAACCTTATCGCGTTTTTTTACGCCTCTGTGGTCCCTGTTCCAGTTAAACTGTCTGGTCACTCATTTGTTTGCTTCAACCTCTCTGTCAATTCTATTACCCCATCTGCTCCTCAACATGCTCGATCTAACAGTGACTTTGTATCTCTAAACACTGCTCTCTCTTCTTCATTCCCCATTTTTATGACTTTCTTCGTTGATCACTCCTACACCTTCCTTCACTAAGTTATTTCATCCTTTGTTCCTCGTAGTCGGAAAAAGTGTGTTTCTCTCCCTTTCTATTTCTCATCCCTTACTGTACACTTTTTGAATAAACTCGAATCTTTCAAACGCCGTTATGGTCCTTCTGATTCTTCAAAACTCTTTCCTCTCACAGAAGACGTCATCAAATTCTATCTGCTGTCTAGTTTCTCATGTGGATCTCTTTAAGACCCTTATTCTTTCTTTTGTTCCCTTCATTCAAAACCTGAAATTCCCAGCTTGAAATGGAACTATTTTTCTGCTCACTCAGATGTGGAGAAAGCCCCTCATCATATTTCCCTCATGCTTATGTCCTGCAAGTTGTCTGGCCCTTGCTATGCTAACGGCGTCCCATCCTTTGTAATTCACGAAATCTCTTCAACTCTTTACATCAATTTAAAGCATCTCTTCTCGTAACATTTGCTCCTCTAAACATTCCCCCTTGCTGGAAAACATCTTGGATCTCTCCACTGTTAAAATCAAATCACCCTCCCTTCTCTCGACTCACTTCATACCGTCCAATAGTTATTCTTTCTTGTGTTCCCTAAAATTGGTCACCTCGTTTCCTTTTCTCAGCATGCAACCTTCCTGGTCGTTCTATCAATAACTTGCTCACTTTGATTGAAAACTGCTATTTCCACTCTGATCGTAATGATCCTGTTTTCATTCTTGACATTTCTAAAGCTTTTGATCGGCTCCCTCATTCTAGTCTTTTTGACAAATTCCGTTTATTTGGCTTTGATGCTGATTTCATTGGACTCTTCTCTACCTGTACAATCGTTGTCAGTGTGTCAAAATGAACTCGTCTATTTCTTCTCCTGTTGTTGTCTCTAGTGGTACTTGTCAAGGTTCTGAGTTTGCTGTTCTCTTCTTCCTCATTGCTATCAATGACTTCCCTCAATCTGTCCTCCACTCATCTTTTCTACTGTACATTGATGACACTGCGATTTTCAACGTTGCTTGTCTTTTTCTCTCCAATATTGCCTCTGTTCTTGAGCTTTTGGCTACTTGGTCTTCTGTTAACCATCTTGACTTTAGCCCAATCAAGACATGTGGTATTTCCTTTTCTGTATCTTCTCACTGCCTCTCACTGTGAACTTTTCTCCTTATCATACTCAACTTAGAGTTCAACTTGCTGGAAACTTAAATTGATCTGGTCATATGTCTTTGCGCCTCTGCAAAGCTAATTTCTCACTCTGCGCACTCCCGCAATGTTCCCTTTACTTCCATGGCTACTGTGAAACTCTTTGTTCATGTTAATTCCTCGTGCCATTCTTCTCTGCTTCTCCCTGTTGGTGGTCTTCTCATTCCTTGTTCCACTGTATAGAACACTTCCAAAAGCGTGCTTTCAAATGGATCTCTCCCTTGTCATACAAAGATGTTCTTTTCAAATTCTCCACTCTCCTGCTGTCACTCTGCTTCCATGCCTATGATCTCCTCCTGTTCAATCGCTTGCTCACTCGCAAATTGGACCTTGATCCTTTTCATTGAGTTCTCTAATTCCCGCTCCACTCACTCTGATTATGTTGTGATTCATTATTATTATTATTAGTATTAGTATTTCATTTCTTCTCTAGCTGTTCCTAACAATGCCGCCTTCTGTGCTACTGCTCCTCCCCACTTTGGTACTCCCAACGCCTCCAAGTATCTTTTATGCTTCTTACTCACTGCTCCTAGTGCTCCTACAACTACCGGGACTACTTTAACCTTCTTTAACTTCCACAGCCTTTCTATTTCCTCTGCCAACTCTCTGTACTTGTTTATCTTCTCTTTCTCCTTGCTTCCACATTTCTGTCCTTTGGTACTGCTATGTCTATCACTGTTCCCCATCTTTTCTCTTTTCTACTACTACTATGTCTGGCATCCTTGCTTCTATCTCCTTGCTTGTCTGTATGATGAAGTCCCACAGTATCTTAACCTTCTCATTCTCTATGACTCCCTGTGGCTTATGGTCATACCACTTGTCTCCAGCTTCTAACCCATGCTGCCTGCTCAAGCTCCAATGTACCATTCTTCCCACCTTGTCATGCCTGAACTTATACTCATTCTGTGCCAACTTCTCACACCCTGCTATCAGATGATATACTGTTTCCTCCTCTTGCTTATATAGCCTACACTTATCACTTACTTCTACTCTTCCGTCTATATGCTTCTTTACCCAGTTTGTTCTTATTGCTTGCTCTCGTGCTGCCACTATCAGCGTTTCTGTTTCTCTTTTTAGTCCTGCCTTCTTTAACCACTTGTTGCTTTCTTCTCTGTCACATTTTTCTGTGTTCCTCCATTATTCTAAATGCATCACCTTCTGTCTATCCTTGTTTGTCTCTCTGATTCTATCCTACTCTGGTATGCTGTCTTTCCTTCACTCTCAGCTCTTATCCTTCTAGGTTGCTCTACGACATATTCCTTAAGCCCTAGTGCTTCTGCTTCTACGGTTTCCTTTCCTCAGCATTCCTTTCGCTCGTTTATGCCTTGTCATGTTCAGCCTATCTACATCTCCGTTTATTACTATTATTTTTATTATTATTAACTTCACATGAGGATATGTGTTCAAGGTGTGATAAATTTATCCCTCTTCGGTAATCCTACGGGTGAGACCTGTTACTCAAGAATTGAGATTTGTCCTAAAGTTATTAAATACATTATTTATCTTACTTGTTTCGGTAATGAAATGAAGTTGTGCAATAATACAATTGGTGTGTTCGTAACATTTTAAAATAAACATAAAAGGGAATTGCCATTTTAAAATGGAAGTAGATTGAGCTACTATCTCTTGTCATTGATTATTTTTTACTTGGTTTCAATTATTGGTAACCTAATTTTCAAATGCGATTTAATTAAAATACTTTAATAAATTAGTCCCAAGCGGAGAAATTCATTTAAAATGTACAGGGTATGTCAAAATATAAATTTTTTAAATTATTTGTAGTAATGTTTAAAAAATGAAATATTTATAATACATGTTTTCAATTATTATTAGCTGAGTTCTTGGAGGCCACTCACTTTTACAGTAAAAAGGAAATTAATGGCGATTTTAGAAATGTAGTAGCTTGTTGGACTAATATTTGTTAGGAATGGTTTTGTATTGATCTTTATGGTTATTGTCAATAATTAATAACATTGATACATTTTCACACACTTCTCAATCTAAGTTTTGTACCTAGGTTCGACAATATATTTATTTGGCTTCAATAATTCGCTTTTTAAGTTTGTTAAGATTAACTTAGTTTGGTTGTTGTATTTGTCTGTGTTATTATTTTAATTATATCGTAAATGTGTTTGATTAATAATGCTTATATGTTTGGTTTTAGGCTTGCTTAAATTCACTGGGTAATGCAGCTGCGGTGAATTCAAATTCATTGAAACTTTCACAGATTAATGCATTCAATACAATGTATTTTTCACATATTTTGAACAGTAATGAAAGGTATGATTATTTTCCTTTTAAGTTTTATATACCGTTATGGATGGTTAACCCTTGAAGCTTGCTATGTCAGATTCTTCCCTAGTACCTTCTGAATAACATAACTTGAACAAAGGCAGTAAATTTGACGCATTTCATTTTGTTCGAATTTAATGAGTTGGCTGATTTAGTGATTGTGAAATGATAAAGCGTGTACTCGTTTAAAACTGATGAAACTGTTAACTAAATATTTTTGTACCTATTCAAGAAATAGGCAATTAACTTATATTAGCGCTTGTGCAGCACTAAGATGATTAACAGTTCTGCACAGAATTTTCTCCTCTTTGCCCACCCATTAGTGTTCTCCATCTTATTGCTGAGCAAACAAAAATGTTGTTGCAACCATAATTCTATGTGCCCTGTGACATTGTTTCACTCCACAACATGCATATATAAACCAGCACTCTAATGGAATATAATATATCAATTGTACTTTTTGGAGGCAATGCTTTGTTTGAAGCGGTGGTATTTGCAATTTAGAACTACCATTAACTGATGGGGTTTATAGACAGTGCTGGGAAAACTACGATTTAAGCAACAGTGACATATCTTACATAAATTGCATCTGTTTAAAATAGCAGTAGGCTAATTCTTGTTTGAAAATTTATAAATTAGGGCAATATTTTCATGCTTGAAAACATTGAAATATCTAATCCAAGTTATTGATAATGTTTACCACGAATCTTTTATTTGTCAGATTCGAACTTTTCTGCAGCCCGTTACAACGCTTCGCAAATTACTAAAAATGGCCCATTATGTAAGGTGCGTACTTAAAGATTTAGAGCAATTCATAGTTTCAAAATGAGTATTACAGAAAGTATTTTCTTAGTTACTTCCATCTAAGAGCTTCTTTATATTTGCTTCACTTCTTTTGCAGTAGAACTGCTTTTGCAAATGACACTTTTTTTGCCTGTCTGTTTTGCTGTTATATATTTGTAAGATGGAAATTTTTTACATAAAAATAGACATTGCAAAATCATTTCATCAAATTTTTCAATATGCAGCATGGAATATACTAAATGGTAATTGCCTATGAAGTCATTTAATATCTATTTCTTTACATCATAAATATGGAGCAGATTTCAAACAACGGATTTCTTGATATGCCAAATGAGGTTAATACAAGTATGTGGAACCAATTGCATGTTTATTTGAGGATAGTTTTGAAATGTTCATCAAAAATACAATGTTTTTGTACAGTGCTTTTGTGCAAAATATAATTGACTTATGTCAGAAAAATATCTAAACTGGTCTCAGTCATCCTTAAGTGAGCCTTCTTGGAGTTGCTTGCCCGAAAACACCATTAAATGCTGCAAACTCAAATACATGTAGCCTATATTCGTTAAAATATTTTTTTTCTCATCAGCAACAACAATTCTATCTTCGGACTATTCACTAATAACGATATTTTCAAACATTCATTGAACAGAATATTGTCTAATAGTTTCATACTTTTATAAATGTATTGTCCTTTTTTATATTTTCATCACATTAACATTTGAATTTTCTTGTATTCCATGTATAGTTATGCATGTATTGCAATTTGTGTTTTTTATTGAATAAAAAATTGTTTAATGAGGACATAAAACGCATCCGTGCAGATTTTTCCACATTCATACAATGGAAATCACCATATGTAGTTTTGACTTTACAATAACTTTGTTATAAATTTATTTATTTAAATCATAAATAAGATGATTTTGCTTCATATTCCTATTCATTTTATTATAATATTTTAAAAACTACAAATAACAAAAAAATTGCAAAGTGCATCATGATACATTATTTAATATTAATATCATAGCAGGTGTAAAAAATTCCCTTTCACATCGTCCAAACCAAAGCAGTGTTTGCGAAATCTCTAGAAATCAACAGTAAATATATTCATCTGACGTTTTCTTTAACTTGGTGTAGTCTTATATTCTCGCAACATTGCATGAATCATAGTCAGAGATATTTCAATACTCGCATGTACTTCAAAATAGAGCCGGCTGCATCTGAAAGTTCCAAAATAAACTTTCCGTATTTTATATTTTCTGAATATAAAATTTTGAGGGACACTTAAAAGCATTGATTTTGAAGTAGTATATATATATATATATACTCGCGTTTTGTACGTTTTAGGAACCCGCTAGCTTGCGCTTTGTACAATTCCCACGCACACTTGCGCTTTGTACACCTTATTAACTTTCAGATTAAATTTCTCGAAAACTATACACGCTTGTAACTTTTAAATTGTGGCAATGTGAATGTAATTAGTATTTTAATATATAACGATTTGTTTGACCAGAAATAACAAATTTGAAAAAAAAGTTAGCTTGATCCGCAGCCTTGCGCTTTGTACACAAAATACACGCAAGCTTGCGCGTTGTACAAACTCATTCTTATCAAAAACATTTATTTTAACAATCAACAATTATGCTAGAAATTATATCTTAAAAACGCGAGAAGGCTTGACTTACTTTAGAATGAATTTTTAAACCAGATTTTTCGTTTACTGGTACAGCTCAGCTAGGGTTGGCAGGTTAATACTTTAGTAGTAAATATACTTACTAGTGAGTTACTAGTAACCTAATTTCAGCTTACAGCGGCAGGTTACCGAGGGTTAGTAGTAATAACTCTTTTTAAGTGACTGATGAGGTCGAATGGCAGGATTACTACGTAGTGGTAGTCAATCAAACATTATATTGCCTCTTCGCTTTTGCAATCATTAGACACATATTTAATGGGCAAGTCTCCCGATAATTATAGGTAATGCAGGACATCAGAGTATTTTAGCAGGTTATTAACAAGTCACTGGTGAGTTACCAGTAACCAGTTTCAAGGTTACTGCAATTTGCCAACACTAAGCTCAGCAATTCATTGAACTCAACGTGCATCCTAAATTCCAAATTGCTAACTTGCGCTTTGTACTATGAGAAAATTGGTTCAGCTTGCACTTTACATTTTTCTCGAATTTAATACAAAGCGCAAGTATGAGTTTATATATATAGTAATATATTGGCTCTTTGTAACATAATAAATCAGTTTTAGAATTACAAAGCGCCACAATTCAAAATTTACTATGTTACAAAGCGCCAAATTCTGTTCTGATAGGAAGCAAACTATTTTTTGAACTTTTTTCATGCATACCAATATCGATACTCTTAAACATAATTTGCAAAAAAATTAAGTTTTTTTATTTATTCTTAAAAAATTACGAAAATTGATTTTTTGTAAAATATTGGCGCTTTGTAACACTGTAATATATTGGCGCTTTGTAACACTGTAATATATTGGCGCTTTGTAACACTGTAATATATTGGCGCTTTGTAACAATATTTTTATTGGAGAACGAAAATTTAGAGTTTTTGTACGAATAATAACACTATAATGAATAACTAAATCTGTCACAACATAACAATTATCATGGTATTGTGATACCTATCAACTCATGATAGAAAAAACGCATTTTTTTCATATTGCGATACCTTTAAAAACCAAGGAAAATGAAAATTTAAGCTCATTATATCTTCATAATTATTGAAATTATTTGATCGCATTCCATACATAAGTCCACAATTTGCAAATTGTGCAAATAGGCACCCTTCTCCGGATTGTCCACTCTTTGTGTTAACCCCAATTTACATAGTGCCTCTAGTTTTATTTAAAAAATACATAACATAAGTTATTATATCATAATAACGGTGCATATGTATATATATGGACAAAATTATATATTATCAGCTCGTTTCATTTGAAATTTCTTATTTTAATGATATAATATATTTGCACATTGCAACAAAAATTGCACGCTTTTAGAATGGAGACCCAGTAAGAATACAATATTTTTAGAAAATATCATTTCTAAGAAGTCATTGATTGAAAATGCAGTGATCCATATACATTATTTCTTAATGTTACATTTATAGATGTAATTTTAGTCTTAAAACAAGTAAAACAATTTAAAAACCGATACCTTCAATATTAAGTGAGACATAGAAAGGGCTTCTTCACTGTGTTTCAGTTTATCATTTCAAAGAAATAATAAGTAATAAATACAGTAGTCCATAAAAGGTATTGCCAAATATTATAATTACAGACATAATTTTTGTCAATGAAATGAATAAAGATAGTCCAAATGGGATGTCTTCAATATTTATTGAGATATAAAGTATTTCTTACTAAATCATCACTTTTCAGTTATCTCCCATTTAAGAAAGAGTTGATTAAAAAGGCAGTAGTCCATGTGAAGATTTTTAAATATTACCATTTTAGGGATATTTTCAGGTTTCTAAATGAATGAAACCAATCCGAAAGTAAAATCTTTAAGAATCATGAGAAATTAGTGCATTTCGGAAATAATGTTGCATCATTTCGAGGGGTTGTCACATAAATTGCATTATTTTTATGTCAAAGTTTTCAATTTCAAAAAATTTGCGACTAGCGTATATTATACATGTAATTTAAGGATGTGCACTAAAAAATATTCAAAAAAAAAATTTTTTTAGTATGTATTGTTTTACGAAGCGCCAAAAATTACTAAGCGCCAATAAATTACTATATATATATATATATATATATATATATATATATATATATATATATAATAGCTCCCATGTGACCAAAAAACTTACAGGAATATTAAATAAATTTAAAAATATTTCAAAGTTTTACAATTAAAACATTTCCTTAAGATGATTTACCTCCTTTACTTTTTGTTCTATATACTAAAGTCGACTACAGTTTGTTAAGAAATTAATCAATTTATTAAAATCTTTTTTTGTTCAAGTCCAATAGTTAAAAAGTTCTACAATTCGAAAATGTTTCACATGAGAATAAAGATTGTGATAAATGTTCTTTATCTTGTTGACAGATACATATTGGTGAATATCTTCTGTTTTTTCGATATAAATCAAAGGCGAGCATACAATTGTCAATGATAACGTTTAAAATAATTTCTTCCCAATGGCGTGTTACCGATTTAAAGTAGCTACTAAATAACTTATCTGGGAGTTTATTAATTATTGGCTATTTGCTTATGCCTATTCTTTCAAGTATTTTTTAGTATGGGAATCGCCAAGTTTTCGCAAATAGCTGTGATCCATGCATTTTAATTTACCATATTTATTCATAATGCTAAATTGCATTGAAAGCTAAATGATGCTGTCCGCCGTTATCATTTTCATCATATGAATTGAAAGTTTTCGAATCCTGCTCTTGAGTTCACTTATCTTGAACATTGGTACCGAGATATATTGACATTGTACTCTGGATCGTTCTTTCTAATGCTTCTTACCATGATTTTTTTAGTCCAGATAGCTCTTTTGAGCATCTCTGAAGTGCTCCTTCTTTATTATCCATAGCCTTCGAAACATACCTCCAGATTATTTTTGAATATGTTGTGTATAAGATACACCAATTAGTGTTTTAAAAGTTTCACTATTTAAGAATATAATTTAACAGACAAAACATGATTTAAACAAGTTTAGCAACTTTCTATATATACGTTTTTGTAACTTTAATTATTAACTATATGCTGTGACTCTGGCTGAGCCAATTCTTGAAAAACTTCTGATCTCGGGCAGATTCAATTTTTGAAAGTACGTGTAGCTTACTGATTGTTGGACTCAAAGTTGTGACCCGTTTCCCACCTGGTTTGCCCTAGTGATAAATCAATTGATTAGGGATCAATCGGTGACATTCTAAAATAGAATAAAGAAATTGTTTATAGATCAGGTTAAAACCAGCTGTAGTTTTTTACTAACCTAACATTTTTAGTTTTCGTGATCGTGGTGGTGTGAACAAACGTGTTTAATTCTCACTGGCTTGCTGTGTGTAATTCCACTGTAGCATATCAATTAGAGCTGCCTTCTCGCCACCTAGTAGTTTGCTCTCACATCCTCCGCGCGTATATTGGTGCTATTTAATCTCTTATGCTTGTTATCTTCATTGCATATTTGTTTACTTGCCTTTTCGTTGTTAGCCTTACACAGTGTGCTATTTATATTATATTAATTTTGTTGAATTATTTGGAATTAGCTTTATATGGTTTTTGTTTGTGTACATATTGTGTAGTTTTGTTAGTTTACTGGCCGAGTATAAGTGTATTTAGTTGTGTATGACACAGGCGCAGGTGTTAATGAACGCGTGTGCATTGATTTTGTTACATAGTTTTTTATTATTTTGGTTTATGGTAGTTGTGTTTATTTTATTGTTATTTGTAGTGTTATTATATACCTCTCTTGCCCTTGTACTCAGTACATGGTTTTGTAGATTGGTTTTTACATAGTTTATAGTTGTCATGACTACGCACAATGGCGTCTTCCTGTTGGTAGGATACTTTTGTCCATGCTTTTCATTAATTTGTCCGTTTTTGTTTGGACTTTTTGTTTCAATCACAAATGTTTGTTCAGGTAAAATATTGCTCAGTTTTTTACTTTCTTATAATTATATTTAATTAACATTTAAATAGACTGTTTCCTAATATTAATTATAAAAAAAGTTTGTAATATTACATTGTTGTTGTTTGCTAGGTTTCTTTAAATTGTTCGCCCCTCGTACTTTATCTTATCCCTTCAAATTAGTTGAGATGAGTTTTCGAAATATTGCAAGAGTTTGTTAGATATTTAATCGCCTTTATGTACGTATAACATAAATTGTTAATGTCAATTAAGTACTAGTGTCAAGAATCGTATTACCCAAATTTGAGTCGATTTTTGTGGTTGGTTTCAAAAAATATTATTTTGATATTAATTCAACAATTCCACAGAAAGTATAGTTAATATTATGGGAACCAGTATGGAATCGTTCATCACAGGCCTGACAACCTTCCGAGGTTTTGGTGAGATATTTGGTGGATCTCGAGAATTGTAGAAATTTGCAGGTAAAAACAGGAAGGGGTCCGCCGGGGTCATATTTACGGTTTTGACATATACTTCAGAAACGCCTTTAAAATTTAATAGCAATTTTCAATACCTTGGAATTAAAGGTATTGCTTTATTTAATACAATTTGATATAGTATTTTAATGATTTAAGCCATATTGAGTACACTCATATCGGAATTTTCATTTTCTAGTCGTTAATAGTATTAACTTAATACGTGTCTACTTGTTTTTTTAAAAATAATTTAGAATGATTAATTGTAGTAATTCTGACATATAAATGCAATATAATCGATAAGTATGCAAAATAATACTCAGTTAATGTTTCGAATTTCATTGACAAAATAGTAAGGGTAGATATTTTAAACAATATAATAAAGATTTAAAAATAATTTTATCATCGAAATTGGCCTCAGAATGCAGGAATTAACGTGGAATATTTCCAAATTTCTCCGGGGCCGACCTCTCTATATCGTGCTTAATAGGTTTCGAGCACCCTCTAAATTCCACAATGAAAATATTTCCGCCGAAAATGGACAAACTGTTGACAGTCTTGCAACCAATGAAAGGCAAAAACAATTTGTTCTGATTTGCTGGTTTTAGTGTTCTATGCTAATTAATGAATCCAACGATCCCTCAATTGAGTCTCTTAGTAAATCATTAAATTTTATTTTCAATGATTCCATTGAAACTAACATTCTGCAAAAAGCTCTTGTAATACAGGTTCTTAAAAACTTGATCGAAATATTGCATCAAATTATTGACCAATTTTTTGTTTCGGATGTTGCGGACGGTAACTAAGCAAAAGAGCATGAAACTAATTCCACCATTTCAAAACACCTAAAAATTGTGGACTAAGTTATGATGTAAAAATTTTAAAGAATACCGATGCACAATATCTTAAAATCACTGAAAGCATTCTAATTAGATCATTTCAACCAAGTCTAAATACAAAAGGTGATTACATACATAAACTATTGCTACCAATAATTAAGATTTAGCGAAATAAAATATTAAATCCAGTAAAAATTAGAGGGAACTTGTAAAACTGACGATGACTTTGTAAGTCGAAATATATTTGAATATTTTTATTAAAATTGCAGGAATTCCATATATAAAAACTGTTGCAATTGCTTTCTAAAGGTTTTGTCTCCATCATAAAATATATTAAAAATATATTATATATATATATATTAAAACAAAATTTATCTGAATAAAGATTTTCTTATTTTATGAAATACTTAAGCACAGGTTTCACCTCAAATCATCTTACTAACCGAATTCAATTGAATAAAAGTTTTTTTTCGAATTGGCTTCTGATCAAACATGGTATACCACAAGGAAGTATTCTAGGTCATCTACTATTTACTATTTATATAAATGATATGAAATATTAAAGGCTAACTTCGTCCGCTATTCTGGTGATATCTGTGTATTTTTGGTTACAAATCGGATGATAAATTAAATTGATTTGAGCTGTCAATCATGCAATTACTTTTCAATGCATAAATTATGGCATTAATGCTTAAGGTAGAATTAGTGGTAAAGGGGCTAAAATCATTATTTTTCAACCAATTCTATTGTATCTTGGCATATAGCATCCTGATAGACTAAAAAAATTTTTGCAATTTTTTGCATAAATTATGCAAATTAGGTCATCAAAGATGGCCGAACGGTTCCCGAAATGGTACATAACTTTGGTACAAGCTTGTACCCACAAATATTAAGCAATTGTAATGAAATTTTGCATGCTGATAGCTTATGAGCTGCTCTAGGGCATGTACCAAAATCAGTGGTCTGCTATGATAATTGTATTTTTTATAAAATTTTGACTTTTGAAGTCAGATCGAATTCAAAATTACAACCTCATTATGTATGCATGAACTTCATAAAACTTTAAGTATTCAGTGAAACCACTCTATTTTGGTACAGGACCTGCACAAATACATGCTTAATGCATACACCAAATTTCAACATGATATCTGTATTAGTTTTTTAGTAATCATGCACCAAAAAACATGGGTTAGTGGAAAAAATTAGTTTTGAGAAAACGGCCAAAAACTGAAAAATTCTTACATCGTCTGGTTGAAATGTCAGCTGCTATCCCAAATAATCCCTTTGTAACTTCCTTTCTGTAATGCTTACTGAATGAGTTCATTCGCTTTCTATGGTCAAATTATTATTTTATAATGAAAATATAGGCACGTAACCAAGCAAAAACATATTGGTTGCTAAGCATTTTTCAAGTAGGGGGGTTGTGAAAAATGCTTTATTACCAGTAAATAATACCTTTTCTGCATCCAATTTTAGCAGAATTGTTTAGAGGAATGCTCATTAGTTGTCTCATGCCAATTTTGAGGTATGGTATAGTTTGTCAATTTTCACCACTATCCTGCCACTAATTCTACCTTAAAAACTGAATATTTGTTTACTCCTCATAATGCTGAAAAATACTGAAATTTCATCTTTTAAATATTTGCTACAAAAAAACTTCTTTTGCATAAAAATTATAAACCAGCTACCAGAAAATTAAGCACCTTCACTATTCATTGGTAATTACTATTTTTATTATAGTAATATGTTATTTTCAAACATGCGCGAAGAGCTAATTAAAAAACTTGAAACTCAACATAAAAGGGCCATTGTTTGTAAAAGCAATTCTAGTGCTTTGAAAAGATGCATTTATAAATCAATCTCAAGTACTAAACAGTTAATTCAAATAAACACCGTCACTAAGTTTTCCAAATTGTATGTCAACTCTCTAGATATAGAACATCTTATCTCATGTCTAGAATATTGATATGCACATAGATGGTCTTTCATTTATTGGTGCCCATTAAAAATATTTTGTTTCACTCTTGAAAAAATTTACTTGTACTCACCCATGCCTGAGAGAAAGAAAATTTTTCTGCTATTAAACCATTTAATAATTTCCAACATAGTTCACATTTTGTTTTTGAATCTTTTATTCATTTGTTTTGAAAAATAACAATGCGGAATAAAACGTTAGTCAGGCTCGCACACGCTGGCAGGTTAAGCCGGGTACACGCTGTATTAAGACATAAATCTAATAATTTGTTCATGTTTCCACATAACTAGCTTTTCTTGTGACATTGATCAGGATTTCAATGTTTATTTCTGTAGGTAGTGAATTCCAGGTTTGAATTGACATTAATGAAGGATTTTTGACTTTTTATATTATACGTAGCACAAGTAAAAACATAATTATAAGATAAGATAAGATAAGATAATCTATATTCATTTGAATTTTTTTACAATATTTTACTGATATTTCAAATGAATAGCGTCATTAACTACTATGTACAAAAAAATGAATAATAACAAAAATGAAATAAATAAAACAACACTGACTACGGATAGCTTACTAATTTCGATTTATTGTATAATCGTTATTATAAAATTTAAATCCTATCCATGATCTACCTGATATAAACTTTTGTTTGAGAAATAATAATTTTAATTCTTTTTTGAATTTTTTAAGGTTGTCTATTATTTTCATTTCTTTTGGCAATATATTCCAGTTATAAATTGCAGTATTAATAAAGGATTGACTCATGATATTTTTATTAAATTTAACACGTGAGTAGTTTTTTGTTCGTTTATTTTGCTTCAGACAATCTGTCGAAAATGAGAATGATATCTTGTTGTAAGGTGGTATTTTCTTTATGAATTTGAAGAAATAAATAATAATATTGTAAATAATTAACTCTTGTGGAAAAAGAATAGATTTAGAAATATATTCTTTTGTTTTAGAAGAGTTTTTATTACAAACATTTAATGCCCATTTTAGTTGAACTCGAAGCTTTTTTAACATTTGGCTGTGTACATTAGTATATAAGATATTAGCATAGTTTAAATTACTCATAACAAATGCATGAAACATTTGAATTACTGCAATTGGGGGTAACTGTTGGGAAACATGGGATATCTTTCTAATACCTATAGCCATTTTTTTAATAATAGTATTTATTTGCGACGTGAAATTAAGATTTGAATCTATTATTACTCCTAGATATTTAAACTTATTAACAGGTATAACAGATGAATTATTGAAATTAATTGAATAGTCGGAGATGTCCGTTTTTTTTCTAAAAGGTTGCATTATGCAAAATTCAGTTTTTTTCGTATTAATACGCAATCTATGCATGTTAAAATAGTTGCTCAATTTTATACAATTCGATTCAATAACTTTTACAGCTTTATCTAAGGATTTATTTCCACAGTAAATAGATGTATCATCGGCGTATTGTGTTATTTCACAGTCCGTAATTTCCCTCATGTCATTCACATAAATATTAAATAGCAGGGGACCTAGTATGGTTCCTTGAGGTACACCATTATTGACAGACAACCAATTTGAAAAAGTATCATTTAATTTAACTCGCTGAAGTCTATTACTTAAGTAATTAGATATAAGGTGAGCACTGTTAAGAGAAAAACCAATATTTTTTAATTTTCTTATTAATATATCATGGTTAATAGAATCGAATGCTTTTGAGAGGTCAAGACAGGCAATAGCAACAAATTTATTAGAGTCTAATAGTGCTCTCCATTTTTATGTTGTTTGTATAAGTGTGTCTGATGTTGAATACTCACAAGATTTTTGTACTATACTTCTACTGAGGCATGAGTTTTGCTCATGATTTGTGCTATCCCCTAACTTAATGCCTTCAAAATTGCAAAACCCAGACTGAAATAACTTGGAGACATGTATTAAGGTGAATTTCGCTAGCTTTCAGATTTTTCAGATATATATACTGTATATATGTATAT
>CABFPE010000257.1:620828-656212 GCA_900660155.1 Hofstenia miamia
GAGTATGCGGTACTAATATAAAATTTCAAAATTTAAATATTACTTCTCACCACATTGATTACAAATTATACAGTATTCACTGTTGCGTAAAAGTCTGTTTTAGACTTTGTAAAATTTTTAGCAACTCCTCGACCAAACCAGGCAGAGCTCTGCACTTACAGGCCCATGTCCATCTCTGGATAAAAATTATAAATCCATTGATTGCTTAATAAAATTTTTCAAGTATATATGTTAAATGAATTTTGAAAGAAATAAATTGGAATGTCTGTAAATGGTTATCACTGTGATTGATTCATTTTTTACTCAACACAATGCTTTCTAAAGTGCAAAACAACCAGCAAAATACAAGCTGAGCTAAATTTTGAATTTATGAGAACGAAGTTCTTTATAAAATTGTGAGCACCAGACCTTAATATCTTTAATAATAATTGGGCGCGTCACGGTTAACTAAGGCTTAATATTAGGCACGTCTCGAGCATAGCCCGGAGTACATCACGGCACGGTTGCGGTTTTGACCCAGCCAGCCTCCATGTGATCGCCCACGATCGATCTTCCCGTACTTTCCGTAAAAATATCTGATACATTAATAAATAGTAATAAATAGAAAAAATGTTGACAGTCTATATATAAAAATTCAAAAAATAAGTCCACACTTTGTAGACTGCTTACTGCAGGAAGAAATATTAATTTCTAAATAATTAACATTCTAAATATATAACTGAATATTATACAAAATGTAATGAGAACAATATATAGTTCACCCAGTTTAAATGCGATCATACATACATATATAGGCATGCGGAGAGTAGAATGAGAATAAAATTTACCGTGGCCTTGAAATTATCGGTCGGTGCCGAATCTGAAACAGCCGCATTTTGCAACATTTTAAAATCAACAAAATAATTTTTTCAAATGTTTGTATAAAGCTTCAATATTGAAAAATTCAGAATATACTTAAAAGTGTTTGTCGGATTACTTAATGCTGCTACGGAAAAAATTACGTTGCCGTGGTGGGATTTATGAATGTAATGTACATTTCAAACAGTGGCAAACTTGGTATCCACAATTTGCATTTATGAGTAATCGATAAAAGTCTCGATAAAAACAAAGACTGCAAAATTAATCAAAAATTGGCGGAAATATAAAAGTTCGCTTTCAAATTAAACACTATAAACCAAGGTGACATAATGCTATTAACGCACTCATTAGCTATAGTTATGAATTACCTTTTGACATTTCAGTTTGAAGTTAAATAAAAAAGCATGGATTTAAGTGCATAAAAATGTATTGAAGAGAATGATATCCACTCAAAGGCATTGATTGAATTTAAGTCTTTGAAAAAGCACCACGTTTACAATAGGCATTCAAATTTTTCAACTATCATATGATTACATAATGGCATGCCACCATAGCATGGTCATCGCCTCTGCTTGCAATTGCAGATATTATGAAATCTTCCAAAATATATTTTTCATATTTTTGTTGTCATATTTAAATTGTTTATCAAATATAAAAACAGCAAATTCGCAAATTTAAATGCTCAACTCAGTCAATGAGAGTGACGCTTAATTCAAATAATGGTTCATCAACAAATGACTCAAATAATAAAGTAAAAATGATAACTCAAGAAGTAAAAAAGGAATCACAAATCAGAAAGCACCACAGCACCACGGGGTAGAGGAGAGTATTTTCACAGCTACCTGTGACTTTGCCCACGTCACCGTCAATGGGTTTTGCAGGTCTATCTACACATAAAGAAACAGTTAATATTTGTTGTTGCTCCCATGGGCGGTAAGCCCTGCGATTTCTTAAATATTACGGATGGAGAAAATTGAAAGCATTTTAAAAATTGCAATTTTAAATAGTCAAATAGTCAATAAATTTTAGAACACATTTTAAAAACCACAGTCAAGTATGTTATCCAAAATATGTGTATATTGCTCATGCTTTCGAAATTTTTTAATAGGCTTGGGAAAATTCTTTGAAAACGTGAAAAAAAGATTTGTCATTTAAAAAGGACGCCAAATTGGGTTGAGTGTACATATGATTCGGCTAGGGTTGGGTCGGGTACAAAAAGTTTGACACGTTTCTACGTTTGTGTCAAGATAACAACGTGCGAAAAAAATTTTTAATTTGGTTTCGATTTCATATGTGACTGAGATAGGAGATATAACCATTTCAACTCATGAACCCTCTACAATATATGCAAAAAGCGAGTATCGAACCGGCTAGACAACATAGTTCAGAACGGATCTGGAATTAGAACAAGTGGATATGCTTCAGTCTCAAGGCCTTGTCATCCAGCCACGGCTCGCTATAATTGACATGATAAATTTGTTTATATAAACAGCATTTGGTGCAATAAATTGCGCAATTAGTGTTATTTAAATTATTAAGCACTCTGCTCAGTGAATGACTTCCAATGTATGCCTGACTTAATTTTACGAAATGCTTCTTCTAAAATTATATTTGGACTCAACGTTTATCTTTATCAATTCATGCAAATGATAGTATTAAATGGACTCTCCATTATTGTTCAGAACGGACTTAGATTTAGAACAATTGGGATATGCTTCAGTCGGAAGTCTCGTCATAATTTGCATAATAAATTTTCACATTCTTTCTTAGTGCGAATTCGCCAGTTCACCCATGTAATTTGAAACAATTCAAAGGTTGCTGCTTTCAGTTATGAAGTGTTAATACTGTTCATATAAAATGAAATCAGCCTGTGTTTTATCTGAATAATGCTACGGCTTCTAAAACACTGCGAAATTGTCTTAATAAGAGCAAGATAGATTAAATTGTTAATTCTAATCACGTACGATAATTCTACTTTCTACTTCCAAATTTTTGTGCATTTCGTAATAGACATAAAGTGTATTCGCATCAGGGATGGATTTAAGGAGCGGGCGGGAGTTGCGTCCGCCCCCATTTTTTAGATAATTTAATGGATGAGCAAGTTAAAATTTTAAAATAATATGCTAATGCGTTTATTGCCGGTGTTATAAATCCAATCTAAAATTTTAAGGGTTCCTCTGAATTTTAAATACTGCTGTTAATCAACTCATCTTATAGTTCAGAACTCCATTGTTATTTAAATCATTAATTTTAAAATCAAAAGTATTATCAAACAGGTCAACCATTTCAAAATTCCTAGATTCACATTGTAGATTTCCGGAAATATCGATAAAAATTTTTGATGATTTATCAGACCAAGAAGTACTGGATTGAAAATATTCGAAATTGAGGTCTGTAAATTAAGTCATATGGTAAAAACGGATTACAAGGCGTATGTTGTTTATTAAGGTACTATATTACAGCAGGATTTTAATAAAAATAATGTTAAATAAAATTTGTTACATTACAAAAATGCACATCATGTCTTCAAAATTAAATAGGCATTAAGCCAAACGTCTTTAACAAAAGAGGTCGTGATGGAAAAAATGCATAAAATTTTGGTTCAACAAATATTTAATTCTATGTTCAATAAAATTTGTCACATTACAAATGGTTAATATGCCCTTTAATGTCCATGCAACTACAATGGTTTTTCTGGGTGCGCACATAAGCATGGCAGCCAAACAAAGTTGTGAGCTGAACTAACTTTTCCTGCTCCCAAAAACAAAAAAGCATGTGATAGAAAGGTGCGTCCCAACATGCGTTTCGAGTGCAATTCTGAAATTCTCTCTCACATTGATCTTTCGTTTTGTAACAACTAGCATAACATCTGTCATGTTGATTACAGCATTCAACTAGCGGATCTATGAGTAATGCATTAACTGTCATATTGTAGGATCCACAGCCATTCACATATATTGGTTTATTCATATCTTTACGTACTCCATATTCACAGTAGGAACAAGAAAACAAGAATGATTTCGACGTTTGCATAAAGATGGCAAAAATAAAAAGACGACGGATATCTAACATACTTTACCGAATAATTACGAGGTAAAATTACGTTGCTAATCATCAAAAGTGCATTGTACGAAATGTTATGTGATGTCTGTAATACAAATTTTTTAAAATATGTAGGTTGGCCTTCAAATTCATAGATTGTATATTTAACATTCTTAGTTAAACTCATTGAAATACGTAGTTTAATAAAATAAAAATAAATTGACAGTTCGTCGTTGTTTATTTATTTACTAGTTGGAAGACGTTTGCGGTGCATTTTGCACCCAAAGATTTTTCCTATTTCAACGCTGAACAAAGAAGATAGGAATATAGATAACGATGTATGGAGTGATTCTAAACATAGACTCATGCTGTATTGTATTCTAAGCAACAAAAAAAATTCATTGGAAGATAAACGGCACTTCATTATTACTCATCCGGGCCCGCATGCCACGACAGTTCTTACAAACTATAATGTCAAAAACTCTTGATAACAAAATAAAAATCACTTAGAAACACATTTTAAATAACACAGTCCTACCCTGATAAAATTACTGGAAACGTTTGCAGATTTTCTTATTTTTTATTCAATAGTGCGATTTTCTAATTTATTAAATAATTAGGAAGAGCTATTTAAAAATTTCTGAGAATCCAGTATTTTTTTGAAAAAATATCGAGCTAAAACGAGCCTCATTGAACGATTCTATGTGGCGACTTGAGCCGAAAATACTCAAAAGTAAAACGAGCCCAGCCGAGCTTAAAAATGTCGGCTCGTTGACAAGTCTGATGCATATTTATATTGTAATGTATGCAATAATATAAAACACTCAAAATATTTGCCATATTAACAAATCATCAAAGCCAAGGCATTCATTGCTGTCTACCGAATCAAGTTTATTTACACATTCCTCAAAAGTAATTTGGATTTATCCGATATGAATTTCTCATTTAATAGTTTGGTCACTTCAGCAGTAGTAGTTATAAATTGCCTAATTAATTGTAATTTTGGTATATTACCAAATTACGTCGCATTTCACTATTGAATCCACACCCAGAGTGAACAGCCACACGAAGTGTCAGAATTATTTCTTGAATTAATATACAGCCGAATTGTACTAAGTAAGATTCTGCAAACCACGCATAAAATCAGCTTAGAATCCATGTTGTTAATAGCAAAAATTTCATTAGAAACCGGTTTATAGCTGAGTGAAGAAAGAATTGACACCGTTTGAAGCATGATTTCATTTGTTAGTATTATCACTTGCAGGAGGTGCTTTCTGAGAAAACAAAAAATGTGCTGCATTATATTTCTTCTTACAGGATTTAGAATTTCACCTCATTTTTTACAGGTTTCCAAAAAGCACTCCAACTTTTGAAGAGTATTTGGATTACAAAGAATATTTAATTTCTCTATTAATCAATTTTATGGAGGGGCGTAATATTTTGGCCTCTACACTAAATGCATATTAATGATTAAGAATCATGCTTAATTAGATTCGCATAAAAAATTTTCAAAAAAGTGTTTTACCTTGGGCACTTTTGTTGGAAAATCATTTTTTTCTGAGTAGCAATAATTCGATAAGTTAAATGACCACAAATAGACTTATGTAATTAATATTTAAGGGTTCTCCGCAAATCGGAAACTCAAAGTTATAATTTTGGTAGTTTAACTCCTTATTTTGCATTACAGAAAATTGCATAAAATCAAACATTATAAATCATTTTTTACAATATTTAATTGTAAACGTATCGTTTGAGGAGGACGGTAAACGAAAAATTGCTAAATAGTAAATGGTCCGGTCCGCGAAAAGCAGCCCACTTCCAGCTCTATGTGGCTAGGGATGTTCAATTCAATAATTTGGAAGTTGGCAGAACTTTTCTAACGCAACTTGTAGGTGCTCTGTCAGTCATCAACTAAAACACATTTACTATTTTACAATTCATAAACATTTAATCCAGGAGTTCACAACTCATAGTCTGTTGGCATGATTGAGTACTTAAAAAATTATAATACGGATTACCCAGTTGCCTAATTTTGTAACTTTAACAAGTAAGTTTTCTGTCAGTCATCAACTAATAAACTAAAACACTTACATAATTTAACAATTCATAATCCAGGAGTTCACAACTCATAGTCTGTTGGCATGATTGTATCCACGAGTACTTATAATAGGCTTCAACTGAGTTCCCAGTTGTGTAACTTTTCTAACGCAACTTTACACGCTCTAATTTGTGAGTTAAAATTAATTGCTCCGTAACAACGAACCGAAAGTTGGAAGGTCGTTGACGTGATACACTTGTGCGTCAAACTTGCAGGTATAACCCGATGTATTTTTATTCTTCCATGTACAACAAGTAGAGAAAACTTGCGTTATATTTTTTGAAAATGATTACACTGACATAATGAAAAGGTCGCTTGTGGGGTGTCATAGCCAGCAATAAACTTTTTTCTGTTATAAATTATGATTTCCACAAAATTCTAGCTTAGTCAATTGCTGAAATTTTTTAAGTTTACTTATACACGTTGCTTATAAAGAAACTGGATGCATGCCATTTTGGATAACGACATCGAGTATTGCATTTGATTTGTGATCAAGAGACCAATTGGTAATATCATCAACTATGATAAAACAAGGAATAAAACTTTGTATGCCTCCCCACGGAGGTCTTTCCTTTTTTAAGATGAGGTTTTCACCTCCACAAACAACGAAGCGATTTAGAAAGGTCAATAAATGCAATTATGAATAAGGTTTGACAAACAAGCACTAACAACTGTCACAAATGCTTGTCTAAAAGTGACACCAGACTTGTTTGTTCACCATCGTGACTGACCCCGAACATTTAATTCATGCTATTGTAGAGCCATTTTTACGATTCTTGCCAAAACATTTCTTTGATTTTTCTTTTTCCTAGACCGAAGTTGGGTATGTCAGAAACTCATTATAAAAGCTACACACGGATATGGGAAAACGAAAAATAATTTTAGTAGAGTATGCGGTACTAATATAAAATTTCAAAATTTAAATATTACTTCTCACCACATTGATTACAAATTATACAGTATTCACTGTTGCGTAAAAGTCTGTTTTAGACTTTGTAAAATTTTTAGCAACTCCTCGACCAAACCAGGCAGAGCTCTGCACTTACAGGCCCATGTCCATCTCTGGATAAAAATTATAAATCCATTGATTGCTTAATAAAATTTTTCAAGTATATATGTTAAATGAATTTTGAAAGAAATAAATTGGAATGTCTGTAAATGGTTATCACTGTGATTGATTCATTTTTTACTCAACACAATGCTTTCTAAAGTGCAAAACAACCAGCAAAATACAAGCTGAGCTAAATTTTGAATTTATGAGAACGAAGTTCTTTATAAAATTGTGAGCACCAGACCTTTATATCTTTAATAATAATTGGGCGCGTCACGGTTAACTAAGGCTTAATATTAGGCACGTCTCGAGCATAGCCCGGAGTACATCACGGCACGGTTGCGGTTTTGACCCAGCCAGCCTCCATGTGATCGCCCACGATCGATCTTCCCGTACTTTCCGTAAAAATATCTGATACATTAATAAATAGTAATAAATAGAAAAAATGTTGACAGTCTATATATAAAAATTCAAAAAATAAGTCCACACTTTGTAGACTGCTTACTGCAGGAAGAAATATTAATTTCTAAATAATTAACATTCTAAATATATAACTGAATATTATACAAAATGTAATGAGAACAATATATAGTTCACCCAGTTTAAATGCGATCATACATACATATATAGGCATGCGGAGAGTAGAATGAGAATAAAATTTACCGTGGCCTTGAAATTATCGGTCGGTGCCGAATCTGAAACAGCCGCATTTTGCAACATTTTAAAATCAACAAAATAATTTTTTCAAATGTTTGTATAAAGCTTCAATATTGAAAAATTCAGAATATACTTAAAAGTGTTTGTCGGATTACTTAATGCTGCTACGGAAAAAATTACGTTGCCGTGGTGGGATTTATGAATGTAATGTACATTTCAAACAGTGGCAAACTTGGTATCCACAATTTGCATTTATGAGTAATCGATAAAAGTCTCGATAAAAACAAAGACTGCAAAATTAATCAAAAATTGGCGGAAATATAAAAGTTCGCTTTCAAATTAAACACTATAAACCAAGGTGACATAATGCTATTAACGCACTCATTAGCTATAGTTATGAATTACCTTTTGACATTTCAGTTTGAAGTTAAATAAAAAAGCATGGATTTAAGTGCATAAAAATGTATTGAAGAGAATGATATCCACTCAAAGGCATTGATTGAATTTAAGTCTTTGAAAAAGCACCACGTTTATAATAGGCATTGAAATTTTTCAACTATCATATGATTACATAATGGCATGCCACCATAGCATGGTCATCGCCTCTGCTTGCAATTGCAGATATTATGAAATCTTCCAAAATATATTTTTCATATTTTTGTTGTCATATTTAAATTGTTTATCAAATATAAAAACAGCAAATTCGCAAATTTAAATGCTCAACTCAGTCAATGAGAGTGACGCTTAATTCAAATAATGGTTCATCAATAAGGTCACAAATGACTCAAATTAAATTGTAAAAATGATAACTCAAGAAGTAATAAAGGCATCCCAAATCAGAAAGCACCACAGGGTAGAGGAGAGTCTCTTCTTTCATTTTCGTTTTTAAAACGCGATTTTTGATTTCGCTCACTGCACGCAACAATGGGTTTGGGAGGTGCATTTACATATAAAGAAACAGATAAAATTTATTTTTCCTATGAGCTTCAATCTTATGATTACAGGTGATCTGTTCAAGTAATACACTTCTGATGAAATTTCACCAGGTTATCAAATATAGAAACAGCCAATCGGAAAATAAAATGTCTCATTTCAGTAAGTTACAGTGATCCTTAATTCAAATAATGGCATGCAAGTGGAAGATGTCTTCCTTTTCTCTTCCTCTCCATCAAAATGATACATAACACCACTTCGGCACAAGATTGTAACTCCAAGAATTTTATGAGACAATCGCGCTAATAGCTAACTTGAATGAATTGAAAAGTGTATGCACACAGATTTAAGTATAATAATACAAAGTGGATTTTCTATTTAAAAACACAGTCATGTACTATGTTCATCGTTTTTTTGGAAAAGTGACGGAGTGAATGTTAATTTCAGAACAACCCCGTATTAATTTGACATTTTTTCTAATTTTGTTGTATTATATATTTTAAATAATCAAATGCGAATGAGAGCGGAATTATAATGAAAATTTTAATTCATTAATTTCATGTCTAACCTCTACAATATATTATTTAATAAATTTTTTAATAGGCTTGGGAAAATTCTTTGAGAACGTGAAAAAAAGATTTGTCATTNTTCAAATAATGGTTCATCAATAAGGTCACAAATGACTCAAATTAAATTGTAAAAATGATAACTCAAGAAGTAATAAAGGCATCCCAAATCAGAAAGCACCACAGGGTAGAGGAGAGTCTCTTCTTTCATTTTCGTTTTTAAAACGCGATTTTTGATTTCGCTCACTGCACGCAACAATGGGTTTGGGAGGTGCATTTACATATAAAGAAACAGATAAAATTTATTTTTCCTATGAGCTTCAATCTTATGATTACAGGTGATCTGTTCAAGTAATACACTTCTGATGAAATTTCACCAGGTTATCAAATATAGAAACAGCCAATCGGAAAATAAAATGTCTCATTTCAGTAAGTTACAGTGATCCTTAATTCAAATAATGGCATGCAAGTGGAAGATGTCTTCCTTTTCTCTTCCTCTCCATCAAAATGATACATAACACCACTTCGGCACAAGATTGTAACTCCAAGAATTTTATGAGACAATCGCGCTAATAGCTAACTTGAATGAATTGAAAAGTGTATGCACACAGATTTAAGTATAATAATACAAAGTGGATTTTCTATTTAAAAACACAGTCATGTACTATGTTCATCGTTTTTTTGGAAAAGTGACGGAGTGAATGTTAATTTCAGAACAACCCCGTATTAATTTGACATTTTTTCTAATTTTGTTGTATTATATATTTTAAATAATCAAATGCGAATGAGAGCGGAATTATAATGAAAATTTTAATTCATTAATTTCATGTCTAACCTCTACAATATATTATTTAATAAATTTTTTAATAGGCTTGGGAAAATTCTTTGAGAACGTGAAAAAAAGATTTGTCATTTAAAAAGGACGCCAAATTGGGTTGAGTGTACATATGATTCGGCTAGGGTTGGGTCGGGTACAAAAAGTTTGACACGTTTCTACATTTGTGTCAAGATAACAACGTGCGAAAAAAACTTTTAATTTGGTTTCGATTTCATATGTGACTGAGATAGGAGATATAACCATTTCAACTCATGAACCCTCTACAATATATGCAAAAAGCGAGTATCGAATCGGCTAGACAACATAGTTCAGAACGGATCTGGAATTAGAACAAGTGGATATGCTTCAGTCTCAAGGCCTTGTCATCCAGCCACGGCTCGCTATAATTGACATGATAAATTTGTTTATATAAACAGCATTTGGTGCAATAAATTGCGCAATTAGTGTTATTTAAATTATTAAGCCCTTTGCTCAGTGAACGATTTGCGGTGCATGATTTTGACTTGCTTTTACTAAATCCCACTTCGAAAATTATATTTGTACTCTACGTTTATCCCTTAAAATGTATGTAAACAAGGGTATTCAATAGACTCATCCTTATAGTTAAAAACGATTTCATTATCGCTAATTTTATGAATTTCAATGAAGCAATGTTTTGCAATTATGTGAGATGGTAATGAGCAGCACAAAGAAAATTATATTACCTAAAAATTCGCAATCTGTGTAGTAAGATTTGCACTGAATAGATAGACATTCTTTCCGAGTGCAAATTCGCCAGCCCACCCATGTAATTTGAATCAATTGAAATGTTGCTGTTTTTAGTTATGGAGTGTTACAGCTGTTCATTTAAAATGGAATCAGCCTCTGTTTTTTTATCTGAATAATGATAAGGATTCCAAAACACTGAGAAGTTGTCTTAATAAAAACAAGAGAGATTAATTGCAATCACGTACGATAATTCTACTTTCTACTTCCAAATTTTTGAGTATTTGGTAATAAACACAAAGCGTATTCGCACTGTAGATTTCCGGACATATTGATAAAATTTTTGATGGTGAATAGCAAAATATTCTAAGAAATATTCTATTTGAGATCCGTAAATTAAGAGCGGGTTATAAGATGTAGGTTGTTTATTAAGGTACTATATTACAGTAAGATTTTAATTAAAATTGGGTAAACAATATGTGTTACATTACAAATGCAAATCATGTCCTCAAAATTATGTGTAACTACAATGGTTCTTCTGGGTCTGAATATAAGCATGGCAGCCGAAAAAAGTTGTGCTGCGAACTAAATTACTCTGCTGCCAAAAAGAATGCTGCATTAGGGCAGGGTCTACGTCATAACTAAAATCTTTAAAAGAATTAATTCAATAATTAATTATCAATATATTTTTTTCTAGTTTGAAGATGTTTGGGGTGCATTCAACACTGGACAAGAAAGTTAGGATTATCAACAAAGATGTATGAAGTGATTCTGAACATAAACACATGCTGC
Organism: Hofstenia miamia; assembly: GCA_900660155.1. Lineage (NCBI taxonomy): Eukaryota > Metazoa > Xenacoelomorpha > Acoela > Hofsteniidae > Hofstenia > Hofstenia miamia. The sequence continues at coordinate 632,369 of CABFPE010000257.1, forward strand.
ATTGTATTTCAAACAGCTAAAAAAATTTATTACATTAAAATTGAAGATGATAATATTGTGTTATATAGAGAAAATCATTCTATTAATGACATTTAATACAAATTGCTAGTGTTTTTCCATGTAATGCACTAGTCAGGCCAGGACTTGTTGTATCAGATCTATCAGGATTAATCAGATCAGGTTTCAGATTAGGTTTTAGCATTTGCAAATCGGCTACAGGATCAGAATCAGGTTTGACAGGCCGTTGTTATTTCATCAATTTGATATCATTTGTTATATTTAATGGAAAACACCTATTTTACTCAGTATGGTTTGCTTCCACTAATTTGCTTTTTTGCTTCCCTTCATTACATATGCCACGTGTGTCATAACCTGGCTTGAAAAAACAAAATTTATTACCTGAAAAACAGTATAAAATTAGAGTATTTTACCTATGCAACATTAATTTCAAATTTTAAATGGAAACTTCCAAGAAACTCTTGATGTGTTTTGAGAAATATTTGTGAATGATCTTTGAAAGGACGAAACAATTTTGTAGGTGTATTAGGTTTCTCGTAATAGAGAAAATTATATAGCACTTTAGTGAAAGTGTTTTTTATTTTGTAGTCAATAAATTTTAGAACACATTTTAAAAACCACAGTCAAGTATGTTATCCAAAATATGTGTATATTGCTCATGCTTTCGAAATTTTTTAATAGGCTTGGGAAAATTCTTTGAAAACGTGAAAAAAAGATTTGTCATTTAAAAAGGACGCCAAATTGGGTTGAGTGTACATATGATTCGGCTAGGGTTGGGTCGGGTACAAAAAGTTTGACACGTTTCTACATTTGTGTCAAGATAACAACGTGCGAAAAAAACTTTTAATTTGGTTTCGATTTCATATGTGACTGAGATAGGAGATATAAACATTTCAACTCATGAACCCTCTACAATATATGCAAAAAGCGAGTATCGAACCGGCTAGACAACATAGTTCAGAACGGATCTGGAATTAGAACAAGTGGATATGCTTCAGTCTCAAGGCCTTGTCATCCAGCCACGGCTCGCTATAATTGACATTATACATTTGTTTATATAAACAGCAATTATTGCGCTAAATTGCGCAACCCCAATATTTATATTATTAAGCACTCTGCTCAGTGAATGACTTCCAATGTATGCCTGACTTAATTTTACGAAATGCTTCTTCTAAAATTATATTTGGACTCAACGTTTATCTTTATCAATTCATGCAAATGATAGTATTAAATGGACTCTCCATTATTGTTCAGAACGGACTTAGATTTAGAACAATTGGGATATGCTTCAGTCGGAAGTCTCGTCATAATTAGCATAATAAATTTTCACATTCTTTCTTAGTGCGAATTCACAAGTTGCGAATAAATGTAATTTGAATCAATTGAAATGTTGCTGCTTTCAGTTATGAAGTGTTAATACTGTTCATATAAAATGAAATCAGCCTGTGTTTTATCTGAATAATGCTACGGCTTCTAAAACACTGCGAAATTGTCTTAATAAGAGCAAGATAGATTAAATTATTAATTCTAATCACGTACGATAATTCTACTTTCTACTTCCAAATTTTTGTGCATTTCGTAATAGACATAAAGTGTATTCGCATCAGGAATGGATTTAAGGAGCGGGCGGGAGTTGCGTCCGCCCCCATTTTTTTAGATAATTTAATGGATGAGCAAGTTAAAATTTTAAAATAATATGCTTATGCGTTTATTGCCGGTGTTAAATCCAATCTAAAATTTTAAGGGTTCCTCTGAATTTTAAATACTGCTGTTAATCAACTCATCTTATAGTTCAGAACTCCATTGTTATTTAAATCATTAATTTTAAAATCAAAAGTATTATCAAACAGGTCAACCATTTCAAAATTCCTAGATTCGCATTGTAGATTTCCGGAAATATCGATAAAAATTTTTGATGATTTATCAGACGAAGAAGTACTGGATTGAAAATATTCGAAATTGAGGTCTGTAAATTAAGCCATATGGTAAAAACGGATTACAAGGCGTATGTTGTTTATTAAGGTACTATATTACAGCAGGATTTTAATAAAAATAATGTTAAATAAAATTTGTTACATTACAAAAATGCACATCATGTCCTCAAAATTAAATAGGCATTAAGCCAAACGTCTTTAACAAAAGAGGTCGTGATGGAAAAAATGCATAAAATTTTGGTTCAACAAATATTTAATTCTATGTTCAATAAAATTTGTCACATTACAAATGGTTAATATGCCCTTTAATGTCCATGCAACTACAATGGTTTTTCTGGGTGCGCACATAAGCATGGCAGCCAAACAAAGTTGTGAGCTGAACTAACTTTTCCTGCTCCCAAAAACAAAAAAGCATGTGATAGAAAGGTGCGTCCCAACATGCGTTTCGAGTGCAATTCTGAAATTCTCTCTCACATTGATCTTTCGTTTTGTAACAACTAGCATAACATCTGTCATGTTGATTACAGCATTCAACTAGCGGATCTATGAGTAATGCATTAACTGTCATATTGTAGGATCCACAGCCATTCACATATATTGGTTTATTCATATCTTTACGCACTCCATATTCACAGTAGGAACAAGAAAACAAGAATGATTTCGACGTTTGCATAAAGATGGCAAAAATAAAAAGACGACGGATATCTAACATACTTTACCGAATAATTACGAGGTAAAATTACGTTGCTAATCATCAAAAGTACATTGTACGAAATGGTATATGATGTCTGCAATACCATTTTTGCAAATTTTTAAGATTTGTAGGTTGACCTTGAAAAAGATAGATTTCAAATTTAACATTTTTAATTAAAATCCTCAAAACAATTATTTCAAAAATAAATTAACAGTTCGTCGTTGTTTATTTATTTACTAGTTGGAAGACGTTTGCGGTGCATTTTGCACCCAAAGATTTTTCCTATTTCAACGCTGAACAATGAAGTTAGGATTATCGATAACGATGTATGGAGTGATTCTAAACATAGACTCATGCTGTATTGTATTCTAAGCAACAAAAAATATTCATTGGAAGATAAACGGCACTTCATTATTACTCATCCGGGCCCGCATGCCACGACAGTTCTTAAAAACTATAATGTCAAAAACTCTTGTTAACAAAATAAAAATCACTTAGAAACACATTTTAATTAACACAGTCCTACCCTGATAAAATTACTGGAAACGTTTAGAATGATCGAATTTGAATAATTGAAAGTGCGAGAACAAATGAGTTTTCAAAATCATATAATTTGTAGACAATACATTCATTTATCCTTTCCTACATCAAACTGCCAACATTTTGATGGACTTAAGGATCGAAACTTAAATAACCTCCAAAAATAACTAAGGTTATTACTGCATATTATTTTGTCGATAGGTCCATTTTACAACATCTTAAGACCAATACAAAATAACTTTCAACGGTTTGTCAAGTCATTTCAATCTACTATAGAAAAAACTAAGTTGCAATGGTGGGATTCAAAAATTGAGCATGTATCATTAGGCGATTGCAATGTACATTTCAAAAAGTATTGATAAAAACAAAGGCTTCAAAAATCAATGAACAATCATATAAATAGTTGGCTTTCAAATAAATTAAAGAAGGTGATACCTTGCTATTAACCCACTCTTGAAAAAAAATTATGAAATGCCTTTTGACATTTCAATTTGTATTTAATAAAAAAAGCATTGACGTAAGTGCATAGAAATCAGGTTTGCCATTCTGTGGGTTTTTTGCACAACAACAAACACAACACAACAGCAAAGACTGTTGTGTCACACAGCACAACAGAGACATATCCACTCCAAAAGCATTGATTGAAGTGCATTGACATCGACTTGATAGAATAATCAGCTATTAAATAGTAGAAACTCTTTCCTGAAGATAATTGCATCGTACGTTTGATAACAAAAGACGTTTTCCAGCAAATATATTTACAATCATTGAATACATGTGGTAAAAGAAATTTAATAAAGTAATTTCTAATATTTCGCTAAATATATACCAATCGCTACCTCTAAAAAATACGACAATTTTTAAGTAAGATGAAATTGTACTGATATTAAAATCACAAGCAATTCACCAGGTTGCAAAATTATTTTGAAAGATTCAGAAACAAATTTCAAAATAAACCAATTGTTTTGTTCGTTTTCAAATACAACACGTTTTGTTAGGCGGAACATAAAAAATAGGAAACAAAATAATCTGAAATATTTGTTTGCAATCCATTATTACAAATGGAAAACATCTTCAGCCTTATTATTTGCTTAAAATCTACTGAAGCTCTATATTAAACTTCCAAAAATTTTATCTAATCACGTTGTGATTATCACAACGTTGTTTTTTTAAACAAAACATGTTGTAAAATATATATTTTCCCATTCAATTATTATAAATATATCAAATATAACATTAAAAATTTTCTTGAAACTGAATATATATATAAATATAAATATAAACATTATTTTTTTTTTCTAATTTGTCCATATTTTTAAGTTTAAATCTAATGCGTATTTCATTAGGGACGCTCCCATTTTGTACCGATAGGGAAGACAAACGACGACATATTTTTTTATTTTCTCTTGACAGTTTTACTCATTAGTCTTTGACAAATCATCATGAAGCAGTATAAGCTTGAAAAAAGTTTTCAAAATATTCAGATTTTTTTTCAAAATAATTGTTCTCTTAAAGGTACTTTAAGAGCATTAAGGTCATTTTATGGTCCTCATAATCCGCCTTCCCCATCAACAATTCAACGTTTGGTGAAAAAATTTTAATCCACCTTTACACTACATTATGTGACAGTGCCAGTAAAACAAAGAAAAGCCCGAAGTGAAAAAAATAATGCTGCCGCTAGAGCTTCAGTTGAGCAAGACCCAAATCAGTCTCTCACAGGCCGTTCTCAACCATTGGGCATCTCTGTGACACCATTATGGCGAATTTTGCAAAAGGATCTTGGTCTACATCCATACAAGATCAAATTGACACAAGAACTGAAGCCGCTTGATCATTTTAAGCGTCGGGCATTCGTCAATTGGGCTCAACAGCAAATTGAAAATGATGCCGATTTTCACCGCAAAATCTTCTGCGACGAAGCTCATTTTTGGCTCAATGGGTTTGTAAACAAACAAAATATGCGTTTTTGGTCAGGCAACAACCTTCACGTGTTGCATGAGACACCATTACATCCCGAAAAAATGACTGTTTGGTGCGGATTACATGCTGGTGGCATCATTGGGCCATATTTTTTCGTTGATGATGAAAATCGCCATGTTACTGTCAATGGAAATCGCTACCGTGAAATGTTAACTGATTATTTTGGCATGAATTGGAGGATATGGACTTGGCTGATATGTGGTTCNTTGGGCTCAACAGCAACTTGAAAATGATGCCGATTTTCACCGCAAAATCATCTTCAGCGACAAAGCTCATTTTTGGCTCAATGGGTTTGTAAACAAACAAAATATGTGTTATTGGTCAGGCAACAACCTTCACGTGTTGCATGAGACACCATTTCATTCCGAAAAAATTACTGTTTGGTGCGGATTACACGCTGGTGGCACCATTGGGTCATATTTTTTCGTTGATGATGAAAATCGCCATGTTACTGTCAATGGAAATCGCTACCGTGAAATGTTAACTGATTATTTTTGGCATGAATTGGAGGATATGGACTTGGCTGATATGTGGTTCCAACAGGACGGTGCGACTAGCCACACAGCTAGCATTACAATCGATTTATTGAAAAAAAAATTCGGCGAACGTGTTATATCAAGAAAAGGTCCAGTCGAATGGCCGCCTCGTTCGTGTGATTTAACGCCTCTAGATTATTTTCTTTGGGGACACGTGAAGAGTTTGGTCTACACTAATAGGCCAGAGACTTTGGATGAACTCAGAGCAAATATTGAACGTGAAATTGCTGCTGATCAATTTGTGTGAAAAAGTGGTTGAAAATTGGGTTCAACGTCTGGACTTCTGCAAACGTGCCCGTGGGGGCCATGCTAAAGAAATTGAATTTCATTCATAAAGTAATTGAATGTACTTTGATGTGAAAAAAAAATTCATTGATATCTCCAACAGTTTTCGTTTTATTTCAAAATAACATGTGAGCGCTCATAATGAAAAACCCTTTATTTTATTATATACGAGGTTTTGTAAATGCCTGCCTTATAATGTCAGCACGATGGAGAAAACCGCTAAGTAATAACTTTTTTGTTTACCCTGGCCTGGTTGGAGTCCCTTTTTCGGTAAGGTAACCTCTCTAATAATCGAAATATCGAGTTGAGTCGGCTGGTGTTTATTTTGATGTTAAATAATACATTGCATTTTAGCCTAACTGAAAAAAAATATTTCCATAAAACTTTACATGAATAAAAATGATTCTTCCTGGGACTTAGATGTTGAATAAATTCGTCGAAAATAGTAAAAAGAATATTTTTGGCATAACATGTTAAATTTTTAGAGTTGGCTTCTAAAAGTCCTAGGAAATCTACATCACTATGTCTACAACAACCAAGAGAAACCATTAGTCTTGGCACAGAATATTTTGAAATATATGTTTAGGAATTTTTATTCGAATTTTAAATTTCAGTGCAGTTCGTGATTTTAACAGTTTTACATGTAAAACAAAACATTATGATATACTTGGTGAAATTATAAGATGTCTAGGCTCCCCAAAAACCACGTTTTCGTACACGGATTTCGGACCTGTGGAAATCAAGTAGATCTGAAACTGCTTTAGCTTAAATAGCATTTAATCAGTTCTTATGCATTTTTGTTAATTGCACAAAATCTTGACGTAGCATAATTGCTTTTTCATTAATCAAATATAAGAAATTGTCATTTGGTGATCTCCCTGATCTTAAACATCTGCATTTCTAAAAAACATAATTGTTTTAAGTTGCATGATTAATCCAAAAGAGCTTTTCAATTTATAGTTATAGAACGGAGAGCATTTATCAATCACATCCCAAGTGAAAACTGTCCTGCAAACCCGCAGTGATAATGCACCACGGCCTCCTCCGTAGCTCCAAGTTTTTACCTTTTTTAATAAATCTAACATTGGCGAAAAAAATTTGTGTTAAATGCTGCAGCACCGAGTTGACATTTGTCGATAGTAGTCGGTTTAAATATTGAACGCGTTTCCGATTTGAGAATTTGGTACATTCCTAGTAGTGTAGAGTTGGTTATACTTGCATGATAACAAAATCATAGAATTACGTAAATTAATGTAATAGCAATTCCAATTACACTAACTTAATTTGATATGTTGTGCCTACTGATTAAAAACTGGCTTTGAGGCTCGGCTGGAATATGTGCACCGTTTCAACTTTGCCGTAGTTCATTTAAAAAGTGTTTGATTTTGAGGTTCTTTATGCCTGCGATAATTCAACGAGATCAATGCTTGAGAATATTGTGCAGTTCATAAAAATTCAGTTTTCAATATGAAGGGGGTTAGCGCATGAATTTGGCAGTAACTTTCTTTAAATGTTATATTGTGTCGTTTTTTCACTTGCAGTTCATACGTTTAATATTAAAATTTTAGTCACAAGTGAACGGTGTATTTATCAACTGCATGCAGATTAAACGTCATAGCAAATTCCGTTCTGTTTTAGCAGAATCCCTCAATGTTACCCCGTCCAACTTGGACAAACGTGTGGTTTCTTCAAAGGGTAAACCCATTTTCTTGGTGCTAGATGAACTTGATCATTTGGATCCCACCCACCACAAAACATTGTATGACGTTTTTGAATGGCCAAGTGCTCCAAGTTCACGAATAATTTTAATAGGTAATCTTTTTCTGTTTTCATATGGATATATTTTTTGTTCAAATGTTTTACTCTGGATTGTAATACACGTCAATTCAATGATAGATCATGAAAAATTGTCCACCTCTTATAAACGATTCCGACCTTCGTGTGTAAATGTGTCGACCCGAGTTAGTTCAGGCATTAGTAATAAATAAACAAGGGTCAACAACTAAACAATGTTTTTCATTAAAACCTAAAATTAATATTTTAATGTAGTTAATTTATATTCTCATACTTTATTATGTAAAAATGGCATTGCTACTCTGAAAAACAAAACCACTGACTGGAATTTAGCTGTGAGTTATGTGCGAATCGTGAATATAAAATGCATATAATACACCGTTTGGGTAGAACATACGCCAGGTATTTTAAACTGTTTATGTTACTAACTCATCCCTATTTCTGCTTACATGAGGTAAGAGTGAATGCTTTCTCAAGGGCAAAAATATATTCATAGTGGCTGCCGTGTTATACTTTTGGAAAGAAACTACTTCGTTTTCTATTAAGCGTTGCTGTTTATATCATTAAATTATTTTGAGTATCTTGGCTATTTTTCAATTCTTGGCAGTTGAATAACAATTAATTTAAACGCTAACAGTCAGCTAATCCTGTAATGGGTCGATGAATGCGGCATGTCTTTTTTGAACAAGTGTAGTCACGCATAATGTAAGGCCTCTTTAATGAGCCAATGTACTTTAAAAAAATTTAATTAACATGTGCACTTCGGTGTATTTTTCTAATTCGATATGATAGGGAACATTTGTTAAAATTCAAATTTGATATAATCAGAAAATAGTTTTTGAAAGTATTGAATTCTGTTAAGATAGCCGCCTAATTTCGTTTCGAGGTAGCTGGCTTTTAAGCTGAGTGGTGTCGACTCTAAACGTGTGCGTGTAGTGGATTTTCAACCCTTATCCGACTTTGCAGAAATATCTGAGTTTCGAGTTCGAATAATAAAAATGTATAACAATTAAAAACAGGCGCGGTCCCAGAAAATTCCGAACGGGGGTTCAATTTTTTTTTCTTAATTTAAAAAAATAGGGTTGCTATCTTTTTGAAAAACACTAAAAGTTTATTGTTATAACAATATTCACATAAAAATATCGCTATTTCATTTATAGTGCTTAGATAGTTCTTGAAAGATTAAAAATATACATTATATTTTTTGAATACATTAGTGTTTTTGTCTTAAACAGAAAAAACGTGATTGATGTAGTTGATGTATATAAATCATTGCATAAATTGGAGACGGGCAAAGGCTGTTTTAACTATTTACTCCCAATAGTAATTTTTTCTAATCAGTTGATCAATGTAGTGAGTGGCGGATCCTGGGATTATCTGAGCAACCTTGGGATGGAACCAAACATTTTGTTGAAAACCCTAGTCCAGACCATCTGTACAATTGTTAGACCATTCCTGATGTTCTCCCAAATCGTTTACTTTCTTGAAGTACACCATGATTCGTTTCCATTGCGCTTCCGTATCAGTAGATTTGTAAAAAAATGTTAACCCCCTTTTGTTTCATATATTTTTATAAAACCGAATCTTCAGTTGTTCTTCTCGTGTTCTTATAAATGGTAACTTCCAGTATATATTTGAAGACCACAGGGGAAAAGGGGCACATGTCACACTTTAGCGATTTTGAGTAAATTGAATTTTAAGTTTTGAAAGTCAGCTGCTGCTAAGAAACTTGTGCTAGGTATATACTCTTACTATACACATATACCCTATTTAGTTACATACATGTCAGTGTATTTTATTGATCATCCACATATATCTGTAGGGAATATTGTGAACATTTATACCCGGGGGTGTGTTGGACAAGTGCCTTTCTTCCCCTGAATATGATTGAAGACCCTTTTGGAAAAATGTTTATGGGCACAAATGCAATATATCTACGTAACGAACACCAAACTTTGCAAAAACAACAAATACAGAAATTGGTTCAAAATTTTTAATTAGTTTCTTCTGAGTCGGAATCAGACATAGGCTCATGTATGTTGTCTTGGAGATTCTCATCATGTGGCAATGCATCATAGAATCTATGATTCAAAGGATCACAAAACCTTTTTAGGACTTGAAGATCTCTGTATTTGGCATAAGATATACGGATGGGACCGTTATAATGTTTCTTCATGTCATTCTTCAAGTGATTATCTACCTTCGAAAGAAAATTCTTTGATCTCGGAACCAAAACAGCAGACTCCATACAGCCGTTCCAGTTGTTCCTGTACAAGAGCAGCATTGGTTTTGTTCTGTTAACAAGAGCTTCACGTATTGGCCTTGTTGGAATTGGACATGTAGATTTAAAGAGAGGTTTGAGATATTCTGAAATTTCGTAAAAACTATCCTGTTGTATTTCAATGACATTGTAGGGTGTAGGTCGGACTCTTGCTGATCTAAATTCTGCTACCCAATCTTGAGGAAGTTCAGCTGGTCTGGTTTTATTGACAAGACTGAGATCACGATCACATTCCATGTAAGAGTGACCACGTATTGGGAAGCTTATCTTAATTTGCTGAAATCTTTTCCAGAAGTGAACTTGTGCATACAGGTAACGAAATATTGTCCAGTTCTTGTTTTGGCCAGCACAGCCATCACAAAACAATTGAAGTGTTTTAACTTCATCAGACACATAATTCAGAAAGAAATGATGAAGCATAGAAGCCACATCATCGGAGCCTCGTTTAGCAATCGTCTCATCATATCCATAAATATAAACATTGTCACCACCAAGCTCATGGATATTGAAAGAGTGAAATGACAATTGACGTCTGTAAAAGATATCATTTGTTGATTTGTTAGGAAGGGGCAACTCCTTTTGAAAGTCAAAGGCAACTGCTAATGTAGTGGCATCATGCTTTGCAGAGATTTTCGCAGCTTTCTTCCTTTCATAAAATACCTCAGCTTTACGAAGGTGTAGCTCTCTTTTCTCTTTCAATGGCTTCTTTAGTCTCTCAATCTCATCCAATGTCTGTGATCCGGCAGCAAGCTGTGAATCAAGGCTACTAAGTTGAGCATGAAATTCATCACAGGTAGAGCAAGTATCTGCTCGAGGATACCCAAAAGATACATTGAATTTTTTATTGAAAATTGACCTGTAAGTTTCATAAGAAAGTGTTTCTTCTTCGTGTTTTTCTTTAAATAGATGGTACATCTTGGTTATGTTCAGAGTTTCAGGTAAGTATATTCTTTTACTTTTACTGTGTGAATAGTGTGATGTTCGTCCTTTAAATGACTGTATGTGATTGATCACCATTTCTACCTGATTATCATCAATTTTGTGGGGTCTGTTGGCATGCTTGCCTCTCTTGTCTTGAGGAGGAAGACCTATAAATATAATGTTTTATTGGTTTATTACATTATACCGCTATGATATCACAATTGGAAGCGAGGACGTGTTTATAAATGGGGTTTAAGGTCCACATTAAGCCTGTTAGGTTATATCAGCATTCGAAATGAATGGGGCTTAAGGTCCACTATATTGACAAATGTAGCACGTCGCTAAAAATAATAATGTATATCATTAGTTCATGACAAAGCTTTAGCTTTCGAATTTTAGTTGAAAAAATCCTATATATAATGTCATAAGAATTGATAGGAACTGTAGAAATAGTCTCTAGATAACAGAGAAATATTTTAAAATATCAAAGATATTTAGATGCAATGAAGTGAATTCTTTGTGTTGATATCTCGAAAACACACTTGTTAAGACGTGTCTAGTGTGTTAGGCATTCGTAGGCAGATGCACTGTACATAAGAAGCTATTATTCCTATGAAGTATTTGCGCGCCTTTTGAATTAGCTTGAGAAAAACACTTTTCATTCGTAAAAATCGATTGCTCGAATGTTCGCAATTTACAAGAAAGATATCAATCAAATCAAAAAATGAAAATTAGTTTAACATGGAGCTAGTCCTGCTCTAGAGAATGGTATAAGTTTCATGCCCATAGCATAAAAATTGACTTCACAATAGCCTTGTTAAGTTAGACTACCTTAGTATTCAAAATAGCTTACACCTAGAGAGTTCAATGACATAATAACAAAATCAAAGGAAACTTTGGGCGCTTATCTAGACAAGGGAATGATCAAAACCTGGAAAAGTTTATATGGGTTTTCTTAGTTTTTTAAAGCTCTACAAAATGGTGTACAGCATTAGCCCATATATATAAATTTGAATGAATTATATTTATTGGGTCCTGAAATGGGTCAGTTGATATAGTCGATAGAAATAACAAAATTAACTAATTAACTAATTAATAGTACATAAGGTTGACAAAGGTTATATTTGTTTTACCTGTCTCTTTTAAAGCTGTTTGAATTGTTCTGACTCGTTTGTGACTGATACCAAACACAGAGAGGAAAGCCTTAAGGCAGACGTTAATTTCTTCTGTTTCACCTTCACGTTGTACTTTTAAGGTGTATCTAAATGTTTTGTCTTTTGGTTTATGCTCATTTTCATTCACATCAGGTCTGGGTCTTCTCCTGGCTACATTTTCAACTCGAATAAGAGTCGATAAATATGAATCCTGCAGGTCTTTTGACTCTAACTTATTGAAGGCAGCTATGACATTTGACCTTTCCTCCTCACTTGTGATAGTAAAACATTGAAATCTGGAACATTTGCAATCTTCACCTAATTTGTGACCAGAAAGTCTTGCCTTTTTCTCTTGTTCTTTTATTCTGCCAGTGATCTTTCTTTTCTTAGGCTTATCAGTTAAAGTAGGCCCTGTATCGTCTGCCATTTTGAAGGACAAGGCAAATGTCATGTAAACATAAATGCCCATTGGTCAAATTTGATCACGTGACCATGGTCACGTGACATATTGTGGACATGTGCCTTTCTTCCCCATGCTAACCTGGACTTGTGCCTTTTTTCCAAAGTATACCATTACTTTATAGTAAGATTACAGCCTGACGTAAGCCGTTTTTGACTCTATGCTATTATAGTATTAATATTTGATGTATGCTCTATGCCATCAGGGGCATAACTATAAAAATCAGATTTTGTGACATGTGCCCCTTTTCCCCTGTGGTCTTCAGTTATATTTCACGGTCTGAAACTTATGAATGGTATAAGAAACAGTCAATTCAATTTAATTAGTTCTGTTCATGACCTAGTTAAGCTACCAAATAAATTTTGGAAGCTAATATTTAAGTACTTCACTTAATTGGAATTCAGAAATATTTTTACATTTATTTTTTAACTAATTTTTTTCAAGCCAAAGCCAGGCTTTTTGCTCTGTTGTCTCCTACCAAAACTATTTATATATACAATACATCAAGTATATGTATTAACCGGTTAAAAATTTTGAAAACCTTAAGCTTTAGATGTTCTAGCCTTAAATGGTCTTTGTACTAGCTTCAATTCGATACTGTTAAATTCTGATAAACTTGTTGCGTACGACTAAGAAATGTTATTCGAATTTGGAAAATACAGTTGCATTTTAAAAAATTATAATTAATTATCTAACTGCATTTTCCTAATTCTAGTTACCTGATTAGTTGACAATGATGTGGTGTAATTAACGTCGTTATGAAATCAATATCGAGCAATAGAACATCACAGAGCATTTGCAACTGGTTTTGTGGTTTGGGTAGGGCAGTTCGCAAACCTGTTTTACAATTTCATGTCTAATTTAAGGCTCTTTCGGTGTGATCTATTTTTCATTCTCCTCTTACAACTTACCGATGTTGAAATCCCGTGTACATCATTTATGAATAATCTTTATTTCACTATGTTTTTAAGTGAATTTTTGCTTGTAATGGTTAACTATGCCTAAAATAAAATATTTCTCAATCTTTAACTTTGGTTGAATGTACTTTAATTTAATGCTGTTCATATCAATGTTGTTAAATGAATTAATACATATGCTGTCGTTTCATTTTACCACAAAATATTTATTCATACGATAGCATGCCAAGCGGTGAATTGAATAAACTTCCCGACAAATTTACGGGTGGGATGAAAGAAATATTGAGATATATTAAAGAACGTGAAGAATTCGATTATCTTCTCCATCCTTCCAACATTTCCTACGATCATCCAATGCAGAAGTTCGTTGGGCATAGTTGTGTTATCTCTTAAAATTTTGGTTCTTTGACTAAATAATCATAATTCTAGCGTTTGTACACAATATTTTGGAATAAATTCTTGCACTTTTTATAACATGATTTTGATCAGAGATTGTGATCATTGTAAATGTAAACTCGTCATATTTAGTGAACGTTCCTAACTTTATATTAATTCATATTTGGTTTGAAGTAAGCAAGTGTCTGTATTTATTACAAATCAAAACCAATAAATTAAATTTTTCTAAAATTGTATATACTGATTTCTAACTTGCATGTATGTGTCTATTTCTTAAAACCGTTGCTTTTGCGAAAATTACAGTTTAACCTCTTTGCGTAGACAAATGGGTTTGCTTGTTTATAAAATACTTTGTAATTGCCATATATTATATCAATACCAATTTAAATTAAAAAGTTACAAATCAATTAAATTGTATTCAAAAGTAAATTTGTGTGCAACTTTTTGTAAATATATCTTTTAGAAATTTGTAATTAAAAATATAATAAAATATTACATTGTACAAGCATAAAAATTAATTTTTACCTTTGTAATTTTCTCTAAAAATGCATCGGTTTTGACCCACTAAAACTCTACAATATCTTTCGTAAACATATAGAAATAGTTCTATTATATTGAGTGCTTTATTGAAGTAAATGTTTAAAAATAGGAATGAAGCCTATCATTGAATTTTTTGCTAATTTTTAATAAATTTTTCGCACAATGATATTCATACATATTTCTGTTAAATTAAGTCCAAGGTCTTTAGGTATTGCCAATGCTTTGGATTTAACAGATAGGCTTTACCCACGTTTGTCTCTACTTAAGGTCTCTCCAGTTCTTATTCACTTCAAGCCCTACGATAAAGACCAGCTTGTCGAAATTATCGAAAATAGATACAACAATGTAAGCATTTTTTCTTATTTTGCACATTCACAATGCTCAGCACAGTAGGCCAACTTTTTTAATTGATGGTTGACCATACTTGAGGGCTTGCAGTAATTTGTCGATTCGATTCATCAATTTAAACCAATTATTGAAACTCAGAGGAGAAATGTAAATGTCGAAATAGTTTTAAATGGAATCCTCTTTCCTAAATCTGGATCACTTCCACATGGTTATTGCCTTCCCAGGTCTTCATCAACTTTCTAACCAAATTTAATGCATGATCTAAGGTTTAGGTGTTACACTAGGTTATAATGTACATTTCAAATTTCAATGTTGTTAAGGAATAAATTTAGTGTTTTTATTTTAGAATACAGAATCAATGGATCCTTTAGCTGTTCAACTATGCGCACGTAAAGTTGCTGCTTCTAGTGGTGATGCTCGCAAAGCGCTTGATATTTGGCACCATTCCATTGAAGTTGCCAGTAGTAAAAAAAGTGAGGCTTTTGTATGCATCTAAAATTAATTTTTATAAAACAAATTGTGCATCAAATTTATCCTTAGAATCTAATGCTATTTTGCATTTCATTGGAAACTCTGAGTGTCCGATAATAAGTCTTAACAAACGCGAGCAGCGTTAAACGACGAATTTTCTTCGATAAAGGCATACACACAAATGTGATCAGACAATTTAGAGTACGACTATGATTGAATGCTAACCTCTAATATATTTCTAACATTTCATATGTATTATTTTTCCATGAAACATATGTTGTTAATGTAAACGATTACCTTTGTTTCTATCATATTCTATGCACTGATTCAGTAGAAATGCTGCTTTAAAGATGTCTATGCAAAATTCAACAGCGGCTAGCCAACAAATACTCCATCAGATAATTATATTCAATTGGTCTGAACAGTTTAAAAACAAGTCTGGCTCCCTTGCTTATTGGTTATTACCCAAAGCCTCATTATCGTATGGTGTGCAAATTTGTTTGGCTTTCATAAAATCATGTCTTTCCCTTC
Organism: Hofstenia miamia; assembly: GCA_900660155.1. NCBI lineage: Eukaryota > Metazoa > Xenacoelomorpha > Acoela > Hofsteniidae > Hofstenia > Hofstenia miamia. The sequence goes on from CABFPE010000257.1 coordinate 648,169, forward strand.
GCTGTACCCCATTCCATCTGATTGTGATGTATTGGTATATGGGCAAGACCGCACAAATTTCCGCCAACTACCGACTTCGCATCTCAACATTTGAACTGTCTAAGCAAAGTCGTTACTACTCAAACTTGAACTATGTAACGGTTTTCTATTCCATTTCGCAACTGAATAACGTTGCTTCAATCTTGCTGTAAACAATAGCTTAGACTCTACTCACAATGTCGCAATGTTATTCGACGTATATTAATAATTACATAAATTCTTGAAAATTAAGTTTGGCAAAGATTTACGAGGCATACATAATGTACGCTTATGTGTGTATGTATTTATTATTAATTCATAAAATTGTTCCCTAGTATAAATGCTTTTGTATTCTGTGGAAACATAAATGTACTCTATTGCTCATGTAGCAATTTTATCCAATATTTAAACTGTATTTATCAAATACCAACAAAGTAAATGGCATTACTTGTTTCAATTTTTTCTTATTTTAAGAAGTATTATTCGGAAATTAGCAGTATTTGCAGAAATAACTTTATACAATTGTCCTTTACACATAATTAATATTAAATCTATTCTTTCCTATCAGAGATTAGACTCTACCTCCAATTAATACGTTTTGACATTGGAGTATATATGTATTTTATGTATACATATTTAGCAAACTGCTTAATTAACAAGCCTAGTGAAAACGAGACTGACGATGATATACCAATACGTGTTGGTATAAACGCTGTGGCTGATGTTGTCAAAAAGGTTTATATTTCTGCCCCTTCATCTACCAATGAACTTCCCCTTCATCAACGTATTGCACTTGCTTCCTTATTACGATTACGGCAAAGTTCAGCAGCATCTCAATTTCAGTTAGCATCTGTAGGTGTAATTGTGTATTTCCTGGAGTTAATCTCGTTTTTTACTTGTGATATTATTATTTACCCAATGATAGTTTTTATGACTTTAATTGTCTCTCTGAAGCTGGCATGTACACTCTGGAAAAGCTCTTTGGAGAATGAAAAATTTATGTATATTTAGTAACGATTAATTGAGAATGATTGTTGGCTTTTGATTATTATTGATTGTGTGAGGCTGTTTGCGTAAATTCTTATCAGTTAGTGTATATTGTTTAGGTTTTCTCGTCTTACAATGGACTTTGCTCTGATAGAGGAATCGTCCCGGTGTCACAGAATGAGTTTTTCAATGTGTGTCAACTTCTCGCCAGTCGGGGAACTCTTGACATTTCAGGAAAAGAATTTCGTAACCGCAAGGTTGATTTACTATTTGGTCTTTGTAAAAAAATCCTTACCATTTCCTGAAAATTTTTACTGCTAAAAGGCACCAAATAACTAATCTCACATAGAATCATAAATTTATCTGTTAATTTATCAAAATTAAAATCGTTTCATTGCGGCTCATTCCCATAATTGACGCAAGGCACTTCTATTCTCGTATTCACGACATTTTGTGTGATTTCATTTGATTTTTTTCGATGTGCAGCAACTGACAACATAGTTTCCAATGCAAAGAACTGACTTAGAAAGAAAAATCGGAAGGGCTCATTCAAAATTTGAAAAAGATATGAGAATATTTCCATTGATATGTTATGTATTATAGAAGCAAACAAAAGCGTAACTATCAGTCCACAACTGCTGAATTCCTCACAATTAATTATCAACCAGTAAAGATTGGCGCCATTCATGTTGTGATATATAGCAACTAGGCTTCGAACGAATATCTAATGAGATCTTATTGATGTCGACGAGAAATGCCTTTGTCTCACCTTTGAGAGGGCCACAATCGTAAGCATCATGGATGCAGGAACAAAGAAACGGCAAAAGTTTTTCTTTTCATGTGAAACATATGTGGCACTAGATGTGAAAGAAGAGCTGTTACGTGGTAACATATTATTCTCATGCAAGAAAATGTGACGCCGCATATTTCTTGATATAAAAATCAAAATGTTTCCTTGTGTTACCGGATCTAAACATGTGTCATCAGATAATCTGAAAAATTAAGAGGAAAAGGGTCCGTGTGTAAAAAAAGGTTGAGAACCTAAATTAATAAAACCTTTGTTCTCTATAGTTGAATATCTTCTATTTTGGTAATTTGGAATTGTTATTTTAGATCTAATTATTCTAATAAACATGTTTAGTTGAACACGTAGCGATTTGTATACACTGCAATCTTATTTAAACGTTTATATGTTGAAATAGTAATTAAATATCTATTTTTCATCTTAGTTACGTTTTTAATTTTGATTACAAAAACTTTTCAAAATCTACATTTCCGGTTAGTGTAATTTCTAGTTTGCGTAAATTTTAAGTTCGATATAATTTCCACTGTATGTAATTTCTCTGTCATATTTTCCATAATTTACTTAGTTGACCATTTTTGTGATTTAGATAAGTTTACGTACTGATGTCGATTCAGTTAAACTTTTGTTGAAAGAAGATTCCATTGCAGTTTAGAATGAATTAGTATATTTGTACGTTTGTATGTCTTTGTAAAATATTTTTTTACACCAGAATTTTTAGATAATCGAATTAAATAAATATTTAATAAATATTGTTCATCTTCGCATTTCGTCAGCAAGTGTGATTTTCAAAATTTTAAGTATATTTAATTGTTACGCAATAATAAATGAATGCTATGCAAGGTACAATTGACGTCAATTTAACAAGATATTTATTTTTGATCTGTAGATTGACATCAAAAATTTTTAAAATTTTTACTATTAGAATCACAACAAAAATTGAAAGATTTTTGGAATTTGGATGATATTGTTTACTCCGAAAATTACGATTTCTTCAGTGCAAAGTTTCTTCTCATGAAAAGAAATGCTACTTTAACAATTGTCTAGAGAATATGGAAAAGGCTGCACTTTTACCAATTCTGAATTTCAATAATAAAATCGATGTTTTGTCGTCATTAATGCTATGACATAAATTGTATTTTTTATAATCACCTGGAAATTTCAAAGGGTTTCGAATTCAAAATCTATACTTTCGAAACAATGATTAGTTATTGCAGTCTAAAACTGGAAATGGAAACGTGGACGGATCTCTATTCATAAGACGGGGCAAAACAAAACAATAATCGGACAGATCAGATTTTGTTCAAATGATTAACTATGTCAATATTACACAAAATTGTTCTCATCTTCACTAATTCCGCTTCTACAATTCAATCAAATTGCTCGGCTTTTACAGCGGACTTTAGCCGTTGTGCATAAACGGTGTTGATTTTTAAGGCGCACTGCTAATTTTTTACAAAAAATCACATTCATATTCTCTTGTATAACATGCTTTCAATTTGCAATTTAATACTAATGTTAATATTTAACAACTGCAATCCGAATATTCCTTCTAGAGTTAGTATGGATAGTGAGAAATTGTAGTTTGTAATTCTATTTGAATTATTGGTTGATCCTTCTTGTTATTTTACAATTGCAAACTTGAAACAATCCGTTTTCCTGAGCAGTTAACATTGACCAACATGAAAAATGAGGATTCTGAAAATGTTTTAAGCAAAAGAGAAATTTCTATAAAGTTAATTAGCGTGACAGTTATTAACCAGTCAAATTTAATGAACTCTTGTCTAAGTCGTTATGGTACAACATTTAGTCTTTTACTAATTAAGTCAATGACTTGATGCTTTATTATGAGTTGCTGAAATCATTGGCTATATCGAATATACAAGTTATCAAATTGTACACTACAAAAATAAAAACGTTTTGCTAAATATGCAAACAAAGCCCCCCCTTTTATAAAACCAAATCAGGCACTTCAACGAACAAACAGATATCAAATCATTTCGAAATGCATGAATTGCGAGTAAAAACTCAATTGCAATTTAAAAAAATTTTCGGACGCAATGAAAGTAATTTTAATGAATTTAATAATTTAATCGTTATTTTTTACCTCGTCAGCGTCTAAGTACTAAATTTAGTACTTATAACCATGTCTATAGCTATATAAATATGCAACAATATCGTTTATTAAGACGCAACGTGCTAAATAGAGGACTAATTATTTATCTTAGGAGAGACCTAGAGCAAAAAAATTTTCCCTGTGCATTATTTGTATCACCTTTAAAATAATGACGCTGACTAGGTTATGGCATATATTATAATTTACGTGAAATGCTATTTTTTGGTTAACTTGCTTTCTGCTGATTATGTAAAATTGAATTTGTCTATTTCAATTTACAACTTATTTTAAGCTTTGTAATATATGTGGTGTTTCTATTTATTTTTATTTTAATTTCTCAATTTGGTTGTTAAAAATTGCTTCCAACTAAAAGGCATGAAGCGAATCAATTGACATTTTATAACTGATTTCAGAATCTTCCTTATGCAAAAATGTAATTCTGGTAAAATTGACTATACGAAATTAGTTATTAAAATAGCCAGGGGAAATGGCCTTTCCTGTTGGTCCATGAGGACCATACATTACATGCAAAAGGGTTACACATCGCTTTTTTTTCAAATATGCTACTGTTTTTCCTTTGTAAAATTCCATTCGTTTTGGTAATATTCAAATCCGGAAAAATGAGAGTTATTTCATTACAGGTGTAATATATGGTAAAAACAAACTCGTTTTCAGAAAAAGTAAAAACATAGGTTATGCATAAAGACGAGTTAACTTTGCAGACGTATGATATATAGACTCACAGGATAAAGGCAATTTTGCTTTTCCGAAAAATTATACATGCGATCTCGCTGGTAGGATTTATAAATATACATACCGCTTTCATTAATAATATATTTAATGACGTTGATCGCACACAAGTTCAATGTAATTTGTAAAAATGCAACTCATTCTGCTTAACATGAGTCTTCATGGCACTCTTGCTATGTGGTATAAAGCATTGAAATCTCTGACATACAAAGAGAATTTCACATTTCAAAGCATAAAATTACCTCGCCATAGTAAATAAGAACACGCCGTTCCAGTTAAAATGACGGGAATTTTCTGTCTACTAATGCGCTTTGTTGAAATTATACATATGCTTCCAAGATTTAAGTAAATTAAACACGGTATAGTTATAAAAATGATATTACCCCTTGCAATGCTTTAACGTAAATAGAAGCATGTAAAAATAAACCTGACAAGAAATATGTATTTACACCCTCCAAAATAAAATGCATGCAAAATTTTATATAAAATTATGTATTTTAAAGATTCTTGTATTTTTTCTTAACACAAATATCCCTTCACGTTTTAAAATATTAATCAATTTGCATGCAAACCAACTAATTTATTTACAATACTTAGGAAATTTTTTGCAAATAGTCTATTTTGTTAAGATATTTATTATACACTTATGTAAACTTTGCGTATACATGACCGAATATTATTCCAAATACTATGTTACGTCATAGACCTATGCTGTCATTAGAAAAACCTAGAAATTTAACTTTTTGTAGAAAGATACTGTAATCTATGAAATCAAACGCTTTCGAGAGGTCTAAGCAAGCAATTGCTGAGTATTCATTATCATTTATTGTTGTTCGCCATTTTTCTGTAGTTTGTACTAAAACATCGCTCGTAGAAATACCTTTACCGTTTTACAAATTATTCCCTCTAAATGTACTAGATTTTACAACAATTATAATTTTTTAAATTTTAAAAAGTGGCAAGTTTAAACTTTTTATATTACTTTATCTTGACGTCTGATGTAATGTTTTTGTTTCAAAATTTAGGTGAGGATATATATTAGAACTGGTCTTATGTTCTGTAATTTTTCTTGATAGTTGTCTACTAGAAAAATATAAGTAGTAAAGACCGAGTCCCGGAGAGCCCGCAAAAACGCCTCTGATTGGTCGAGAGCTGATGACGTCACACGTCACGTGACAGAGCGTGAATATGGACGAGGATGGTTTAAGTGCTGACTCACAGATATCGAGGGGTGTTTGCAAATGATAATTAGTGAATCAGCTACTTGTTTTGACAGCTCACAAAGCTTTTTGACAGTTCTGGGGGTAACCGGCTGACAGCTCACTATTAGTTTTTAATTAGCACATTCGGACCTGGTTAAATGATTCACACCCAAATTTACCTTGTTTTGATATAATTACATTTTTTGGTATGAGTAATTTCACTTCTGATAATATCACGGGCCACTTTTTGGTATGAGTAATTTTTGATAATATCACATTTGTTTGCATTACGCCATGTTAATATATACCGTATTATAACAACTCCTTTTCGGGATACGTACACATAATATTACAAACTAATTTTCCATAATTTCGAGAAGCTTAGAGTATAATCCGGGAAACTTTCAAAATCGCACTTGTCAAAATTCATTGTAACACGTTTATCGTATCACGACTTTTTCAATCAATAATTAATTTTCATAATAAATGCGCATGGAATTTTTAGACAATAGTAAAAAACACTTTTGTCTAGTTTACATGTTAAAAACAAAACTAATTTAATACACATGGAAAATATTAAATATAGAAATTAAACAAAGAGATCGCAATAGTTTTTAATGTGAATAATAATAGTGCGAGAAAATTTTTTTGGAGACATTTTTAAAAATACAGAGTCTAGTTTACATGTTAAAAACATCAAGTTCCAAAAATATAAAAACTAAAATATTTAAGCGAGCTTTTGGTAAAGCCCACATTTTAAAACAAGACAAAACACGTATATATTCTAATTTTTTATAACAATGGTAAATTACACTAAAAATCTTGTCTATTGTATTAGCTTATCACCGCCAACGCTGATGTAAGTTCATATATTTTGTCATCAACCACTGTCTTCATCCCCAATGCACCGATAAATTTTCGTCAAGTCTTGTTCATCTGATATGTATCTATAACCACACATTGCCAACAATATATTATTTCTAAGCATTTGTGTAAATGTCACGCATTCACAAAATTAAATAGGGGATAATTTACACTATGCAAATAATAATCAAGATGTTTTATAGACACTATCTTTTGGCATATTAAATAATTAGCAGTGTATTATTACAACACAGAGATTTTGATATTAACAAGACAAAAGAAATTACGTCCCGTGGATTGATTTTAGTTTCCTCCTTGGTTAACATTTGGCGTAATTCCACACTGAACAGAATGCAATGATTTCGGAGTTAACCCGCTTTTATGTTATAAGAATTCTGAGGGACAATGTACGCATTGATTTTCCGCCAACGTCCACGCTGAATACAGAACATCGTCACGCGAAGCTAAATTACATTTTAAAATCATAATTGCAATAAAATGTATAACCTTATTTTGAACAGATAATTAATGGAGGGTTGTTTTATATGACGGGGATCATTTTCTTCTTTATACCAATAGAAAAACATTAGAATTAAAATGTTTAAAACGATCATCAACAATGACGAACTTTTTTTGTATAGCCAGCAAAACTAAATAAACCTTAGCAAAATATATAATTAATTTCTTCTACCATATTTATTGTATGATATTTCTTAGCGTTAAAGAGGCATTCTTTCAGCAGTTGATAATGGAAAACATTCTTCTTTTCAAGTGGGGCAACATAAAATAGTGATAGACAGCTAAATATTTGCAATAACTTTTAATAAATTAAAAATGATAATACTTTTGTGACAGATTTTTCCACATGGAGGCATTATTTTTTCATTCTAACACAGAGGCGTTCTTCAATCAATAAAGTAGAAAATCATGAAATGACAGGAGGTAGAGCTAGAATATATTCGTTAATTTTCTTATATATTTTAAACATATGCACGCTTTTATTGTTGTTGGAGTGTTTTTCACACGAGGCTTTACAAAATAAATGATATATGTGCAGGAGGATTGGAGAGACGGGCTTTTTAACGAGCAAACATTCATTTAAAAAGTAATTACATCGCATGGAAAACTAAATATACATAATATAATCAGTCAATTAAAAAAATGTTTATACCTTCTTTTACAAAATATCATGCGTTGGAGGGAGATGGATTTTTTTTCAATTGGTGAACAAACAAACAGGGAGCTTAATCACATTGCATTGAGCACAAACTAAAATTCACATAAATAAACATTAGATTAATTAAA
>CABFPE010000257.1:665358-695977 GCA_900660155.1 Hofstenia miamia
ATATATATATATAATAATTTCACTATTATTTTGAATTAGGTTTATTGCAAACATAAGTAAAAAATTAATGCAAGCAAGCTATATAGTAAATTGATTTCACTTATATTATTAATATAGCACATTGAATTTATTTCTGTTTGAGTGCCGCAAATGTACATTGAATGCTGCAAATGTACACTTTTAAAATTTGTATTTTGTATTCAGATATTACATAATTCCTAAAATTTCTTTGAGTGCAATAATAGAACATTTTCATGTGTTTTGCAAAATAAATGAAATGCAATAAATACTAACACTCTACCTTTCTAAATCATAAAAACAAACTACAAAATATTTCATTGAATACAAGAATATGTGCATTTAAAAAAGTAAGCAATAATTTTCGATGAAACAATACTAATCTTCTAAAGGCAATCATTAGTAGGGGGCAAAGAAAGTAAATATATTGGAAACGCAAAATATTGTTATTGGAAATTGTCTAAAAGTATTGATTTAGATATTATTTCAAAAATGATGTCTATCAATATTGTTACGATGAAAAAATATTGGCATGGTATCGATTTAAAATATTCTAAGCCTTTGTGTTATTATTTCTATTAACTTTGCCTTTTCCTTTTTCCATTTCAACAGTTTTAGTAATAATTTCTCACATTGAAAATCCAAACATAAACTTAGTGCACTAATGCTTTGCGATTTGGTCATGCATATGTGTCCATCTAAACAAATTCTTTTTTCGATAGCACTATAATTTTTTGTATTTTGCAGTACTGATCTTAAGATAATTGCGAGTCTTTTTTAATTGAGCATGATATTCCTGTTTGATCAATCTCGTCACTTATTTGGAAATAAAAATAATTAAACAAATCATGTGGTTAAAAAGGGAGTTTGCAAATAATTTGTTAGAAAAATTTATCCAAGAAATGGAAATCATTAATGGACTCCTGTAAGGACTTCAGGTACAAATATGTAACATCCTAGTGTAGCGTCATAGATGCATCTCACAATTTTGGACAATATGGCACTGCTTATCCACTATTATAGCAGCTTCAGTTTTCTTATAGACTATAATGTGTTAAACAGCAGTATAAAATATGGACTGAAATATGCTTTAAAAGCTGAGTATATACCAAAAACAGTTCAATATACCAAAGATTACAGATTAGCATAATATTGAATCTGCTTTATAAAATTCTTTTGAAAAAATAGTTTATGGCAATAAATTGAATTATCAACAATGTTTTTTTCCTAGTCAATAGAGAAATTTATCAAGAAATATATGGAGCATGTAGCATTCGATAATATACTATTGCTATTTCTATATTATAAAGTAATTCAATAGCAACTCAAAAACCATATATCGTTTATTATAAAAATAAAAATTTTTTTAGTGGTATCAACTTAGAAAATGTAATTATTGTGTGTGATACATGAGTATCTGCTCAAATTCCCGGGAGGGGGTATCAGTTAGGCAGGGTGGGTGGGGTTGGTTTGATTTTAAGGCTAAAAAATAAATCTTTTGTTTCAAGGCTAGTTAGAAAAACATTGGAAAGAGAAGGATAGTATTCCGTGTACAATATACCTTCAGAAATTTTGAAATCTATTTCTCATTGAAAATATTAAACAAAAAAGTCAATCATTATATTTAAGTGCACCTTGAATAGCAGTGTTTGAATATAGTATTCATATTATATTCACTTCAAAACAGATACAATTAGCACTAATTTTTTAATAAGAAATAATAAATTTCATCAATATAAGAACCAGCTCTATCCACAGCTCCTACTCTAGATTCACTGTTCAAGAAGATTTATATATTATTATAATACTGGGGTTCTACTCTCCCTACGCATTATTGGATTTTTAAGCAATATAATTATATTTTGATCATGGGACTGTAGTGCGTTTTTGCGTAATCACGGATTTTAACCTAGTGCTGGAGTTGGAAGTTATTGATATATTTTACATATTGCCAAACAATCTGCATTATGACAAAAACCGATGTGTACCAGGGTAACCAAATGGTCGGTATTTACCGCATGAATGACATTGGTTGGTTATTATGACAATGGATATACCTTCTGCTCACTACAGAGTATACAATCATATGTTTTCAGTCTCAATCTATTTCCCAGCAATTAAAATAAAATTATGTACATTTATAAAGAACATTCAAATAACAGGATAGTTGCAAAAATCAAAATGATGCAATATCATATATCTAAATAATTGATTTTGCGAAATAATTATGCATTTCAGTGTTATCTAAATCCAAAATTCACTTAAAAGAAGTTCTTGAAATAATTAAATGACGCAATTTTATATGGGAGTTAGTAAAAAAAGAAAATTAAAAAAAGCCAATATATTAAAAAATTACCTCAAAAAGATCCAAAACGTAGTTGATGGAGGCGGTCTTCCCAGTTCCCGGAGGACCAGATATATAAATTGATGCTGGAACTTTATCTGCAATACAATTTGATACAATATCAGTTAGCAGTTCTAATTCAGATGCTCTACATGAAAAAATAAAGGCCTCTGAATTTTGCGCATCGGTTCTTGTACAGGATTCTCCTAAAATTAAACTAAAACAACGAAATCAAGACATTATTACCAATGCAAGCAGCGGGTATGAAATCAGGAGCGACATTTTCTTTTCCAATGTAGTCCTGAACCTTCTTTTTACTAACTAAAAATATGTAATAAGCTGTAAAACAAAAACCTATACTTTTAGACTTTTTCCTTCTACCCAACTGAATTTCACCTAAAACTGGCATCTAAAACAGCCGAAATGTTAAAAATAGACTATTTCCTAAATAAAGAATACTGTTTTTGATTATGGCACTTCGTTTTGCAATACTTCTCATTAAAAACAAATGCAAATATATTCGACAGTGCTAATTAAACCAACTAAAACGTAAAGGAAATTCTGAATATTTAAATATATTGTTATTCTTAAATGCAATTTTCACAATTTCATATATTTAATAAATCCATAAATAAGTTTCTTAATGCGGAAGTGATATTTGCTTCATAAGAATCACATAACTGAAGAGTGCCGAACGTTCGACGAAATGCCTATTACAAAATAATACAAACACGTATAGATTAGAATGTAACAAGTAAACTACAATTCGAAGTTCAAATTTCGTAAATTAAAGGGGGTTACCACTATCAAACCTCTATTCAAGAAATAAATACATTATCAAACATTTCTCAAAAACCACGTTGCATTAATTGGCAGACAATGACCTGTAGAGCATTAGTTTGTGACAATTGCTATTAAACATGTATATATTTACGTGATGATTCTTTGACAAAAAAGTATCTATAAATTTCCTTTAGCCAAAATTTGTTCGTGCAAGAGGTCCAAAATAGTTTTTATGATGGTATCAATGCCACTATTACAAAAATATCAATCCAATGCTTTGTTGACATATAGCAACTGTATGTAGATAGTTAAAATACCATTGCTTTGATCGCAAGCACTTACCTAAAGTAAGTAAACCACAAAAAACTTGAAACTTGGAAAAGTGCTTGGCTATTTGAGAAACAGATTGCAGTTGAGTGTTTCGTAATCGAATGCTCTCGCTTTAAAAATACTTGTTCCATTAAGCAAAATTATAGTGCAGGTTTAACGAATTTTGTAAAATAATTAGATCAACTTGGTTATGGCCCGCGCATGGACAGGGCATACGGGCTTTGCACAAATATTTGTTGCTGTTATTCGAAGATCTAAAATTTAAAACCTTAAAATCATTTGTTTGATGTACACTAGATTTATTTTATATATCTATGTATATGCATTTCGTGTAACATTAATCTGCATGTAGATTTATCGTTGAATCTAGAAACAGCAAATAAAATACAACACAAAAATCATTGCCCTTATCAATTTTAAGGAATTCCATTTCGCTGTCATCTGATATTGCATTAATAATAATATAGTACCTATGTACATTATATTGTAATGCAAGAAGCCTAGGTTGTTAACTTCAACCGACGAATTAATGTAATTTATTCATTTACAATGTCATACAAGCAGTGCAATGTAGTCTCAATTTAATTATTTCCGTACTGCTTGGTGTGTTGTTAATTATGTCTAAGGCCCGGATTTATATGCTTAAAAATGTTCCGAAATATGTGTCATGAATAGTCGTTGTGGTACTTGAATTTGACCCATCTAGCCTACAATAGGGGCACATTTCTGTATATAAGAAAATTTAAAAGATTAACATCAATTGCATAAATTTGTACTTCGTTATATCTTGTGAAAATATTCTCATGGATCGTAAATCGAGATTACCTGTAAAGCATTCACATTCAGCTTTTCTTTGCACTTCTAGTTTCTTTGTAATAGCACAGTTGAATGTTTTCTTGTTACATCAAGCAATTTTAGTTTAATAACATTTGCTACGGGCTACGGACCGGGTCTTACCCTAGTAGATAAAAACAGAGCAAAAGATTTAGACATTCTAAATTAGCAATTAATGACAAATGGTGCAAAACAAAAGACATTTCAAATTTATACAACAAATGACAATTGCATTTTTTAATGAATGTTTATTTTGATCTTTGTCTCATCTTGCGGCGTTTACGTTTAAGTCGGCGAACTCTTTTCTTCTTCCACTTATCACGCATTTAGGCCTCTAAAAACAGCTACACTTTTAATGTCTAATTATTAATTTATACAATAGCATGCAATAAGGCGAAATGTTAAATATCAACCATAAAAGATATTGGTGCCAATGCTATTTACGATTGCAATTAATGTGTTTACGAAAATGAAGGTTTATATTACCAAATTTATAATTAAATAATAAAAACCACATAAAAATGCAAAAATTGAAGTAATTTAATTTAAAATTTTAAATATGAACAGAAGTTGTTCATACGCATAACAATTAATTAACATTAAGAGGTATTAAACAAAGGCTAGCGCGTGACCACGATTGAAATCATGTTAAAAAATCTTTAAATAGACAATATGTATTGGTCTTAATTGATATTTTTGCACTTAATTCTTTCAAAATATTCACATTACAATTTTAAATTAGTAAAACTTTGTGTAAAAGCAAGGCCATTTTTTTGCACTGTATTTGACAAAATTACTTTAATAGCATCTGATTGTGTGTTAATTAGTTTAGAGAGAAAATAATTTTGCATCGTGATTAATTGTAAGAAAATTTTGTGTGCTAGTTTATAGGAATAGCTTGAATCCCTGATAAAATCATTTTGTGATGTTTTATAATACGCTAAGATGTTCTAGTTGTGTATATGAATTTACTTAAGATATTAAATGTACTATTATCAGGCAATAAAACAAATTTTTATAGCATTTCAGATGTCAGTGTTTTTGTGTATAACTTCGAGTTATATTTTAATATTGACTTAATGTATGATCATTTTGCCTTCTCCAATCCGGCATTCTATTTGTTATATATAGGGAAAACACTTCTTTTTAATCATATCCTTCCTTATTTTTTTCATTTTTGTCTATGTAGAGCTTACCTATAAAATATTTTCCTTTTTGTAGTTGTTTTCGAATAATTTTATAGATATTAATAAATTTTTTTGGCATCTGGAAATTTACTTCTCAAATGTGTATTGAACAATGTTTTCTAACGTTATTTACGATATCAATCGTGGATATAACTATTATTTAAGTTTAAAAGAGCCTTAACAAGTGCATAGCTGAATGAATTAATTTTGTTTATACACCTATTTCAAAAATTTAATCAAAAGCAACTCTTGTTAAAAATCAATTAAATATGTTGACTGTTAATTGTTTTTAAATAATTAACTGCCTTAAATTTGTTGGCTTTTAATATATTAAAAGTAAACAGTTATTTAATCTTTTTGTGCCATTTAAATTGTTTCTTTAACCACGCATGCACAGAAAACTAACATTAGTAAATTTATAAATATTGCTTTGCAAATGTTTAATCAATAATGAATGTACTATATGTATGTAATAACTAGAGCAACCAAAATAGTAGCCTAAAACATCGTGAAATTTGCATAACTTATCTTAATATTATCTTTTGTTTACTTAACACAATTATGTTAAAAAACGAATAATTACTAATTTTATTTTCAGGTTGTTTCTTTGGATACAGGTTTTTTAACTTTAGCGATGGGTCATTTTTGAAACATGCCATAAATTTTAATTGTGGGAGTCTTTAGGCAGTGTGTGAGAAGGATTCATTTTTTTCATTTAAAGCAAGTGCCTATAAATGTAGCCGCAAGATTTGTACTTCATTTATTTAATCAGAATAAATGAATAACTCACTGTATTTTTGTCGCTATCAAATTAAATTTTACAGACTATCAATGAGAAAGAACCAATATTTGCAATCCATGATTCGCAAAACTAATATGCTGTACATCTAACCTCTTGTTTAAACACCCCTTTTAATAAACGTTCTACTAATACTACTATTACTACTATTTTTGAAGATTTTTATACAAAAAATGTATTTATTAATAAGTCTATTTTTAGTGTGCATAAGAAATTTCTCAAATTAACCTAACTCGTCATACAAAAACACATTTAGTTGCATAAATGAATATTTTTTTTTAACTTAATGGAAGTAGATAATTTATAGTTAAAATAGAAAAATTTCTTTGGACAGCTGCTGATGTTTTTGCAGTTTTCCAATTTCATATAAATAGCAGGCGAAACATTAAATTAGTGCGGTTCAGTATTCCCATAAATTTTTCTCTGAATTTGAATTTTTAGCAAACTAGCTTAATTTTTAAAAACAGTTGGCCACTAGTAAGAATTAGTAAACTAATAAATTGATCTAGATACTCATCAGAGAAAGGATCCCTTTCTGTTCAAGAAACAGGATCCCATTAAATCTACATTAACTGTCGAAGAGAAATTCAATAAATTAAATATAGAAAGTACTTTTTATAATATAATTTGTATTGGACAGTGCAATATTTATGAATTGACATAAAAAGTAGAGCTATTGCAATACAGAAAAGAACATTTTAGTAGAACGAACTGTTGAAATATAATTAGGCCGACATAAAAAGCATTTGAGCACACAGCTGTTTAAAATTATTTGATAGAATACACTCAGTTTAAATTCAAATCAAACGTGATTAAATGATAATGGTCAAGAAAGTAATTGCAATTCTTGCGGCATCCGATAAAGATGCCCGAAATCTCCATTTGTGACGAGATGTGTATAAGAGACAATTGATGCCAAAACTGAAAATTTCCTTGATTCATTCAGAATGTTCAATAAACCCAATTTCAAGCCTGTTTTCTGTAATTTATCAATTTTCTGCTATTCACGCTTCGTGCAAACTCTAATCGGGGATGCCTTGGAGAAGTTGTTCACCAGGAGAACATGATACCGTTCCTTTTAAGAAGACATTTACCTTTGACCGATAAACAACAATTTTAGATTTTAAATAAATAGAGATCGATGAAATGTTGTAATTATTAAGATGGAAAAGTGAGATCTTTAGATATTAACGTTGAAATCTATTTTCTGAATGACTATAAATTGAGTATAAATTTGGTGAAAGGATTTTTTAGATAGGCAGGTTGGAAGGAAGAAATATAAGTTCTATAAAAAGTTTCTTAGTTATGTGTTAACCAATTTATATAATTAGAAATGGTAGTACAAAAACATGCATCTAATAGGGCATTGGAACAATAAAACCTAGGGTACTCTAGATTTTACCGAATATTTCAGAAGAACAACGAACTGACTCGAACCATTTGACCTCTATTAGATAAATAGTAAATACGAAGAAATTAAGACATATTTTATGCGGTAAATTTGGTCAGAAACGTATTAAAATGTTTTTGAAATTTATATAGATAGTGTATAATGAGAATTTTATCATGATGAGAGTAGGCTAAAGAAGATTTTAGGAAGCAAAGCTAATTACAGAAATTTAAGTGCGGATAAATTTCTTTAAGACATTTCAATCATTAGACAAAATGTGACAGAATAGAATTAGAATTTTTAAACGCTTAAAGGATAAACTATACCTATGTTCGTATCTGGAGAAATAGTTTAAATATTTGCATTTGTTTTGTGGCGATGCATAATTTGACAATTATTTTAGTTTGTTTACTATTTACAAATGAATCACTTAGGGAGCACTGTTTTCTCATTTAACCGCATTTAGTATTCTGAAAAATCGTGAAAGGCTGTCTAAATACAGTGCTTAATCACCAAAAAAATGTTAGAAGATTAGATGGGATCAAGGGACGAAAGGAGAAAACCACTCCTTGTGCATGTCGCAAGCATGGATGGTACCGTGTCTGGCTGCGAAGGAGACTGTGATGGCGAAGTAGGCATTTTTATTTTCAGTTACATGAAGCGTTTTTCTGTCATCATTGAATGTCAAATATTGATGTTGTTAATAGTGATGTATATATCTTATAATTAAGCATAGTGTATCTAAATTTATAATTGATTTCATATTTGTTTTGAACAACCACCTATTTACCTTGAAAAACTTTAAACCCTTGGTTTTATAATGTCATGAGCGCTATGAAATATATATATGGAATGTGTCGGCATGTTGCATGTTTTACTATTTACTTATTCTTTAGTCTGAAGCAGATTCATTTTTTCGAACCCCTGCTACTCTCCTTCGACCTCGCAACAGGTTAGTCAATTGTAGTTGTTATTCGTTAAGTGTTTTCGACATTTTTGTTTTTTAATGTGTGCACTCTTTCAAATCTTAATACCCATTCTGCTAAATATCTAACTCTGACACAATATGTTTAATGAAATCTATTGACATGATTTAGTGGATTAGTTTGGTGAAATTGTTTCCTCTCTTACAAAATAGATATCCTTGGAGTACTAACACTTGTCTTTCACTGAAAATGTTTTGTAAGTTAGTATTTTTTACAGGCACGGATTTAGGATTTTTGAAACAAGGGGTACATTCCTGTTTTCATAAATAAGTAATTTAAACCTTTAAATTTTAGTTAGAAGATTGTATGCATTGCTAACTTTACATTTTGGGGTGACACTCTTGTAAACATCCATATGTAAAATATTTAAAATGCATAGGAATGCTGTTTTGTCAAAAATGGGAAATTCCTTAAAAAGGGGTCCATTGGTCCCGGGTGTTAAAAATATAATTTTTTCTAATTTATATATATATATATATATATATATTGACATGCATTCTAGAAAGTCGTAGGAATGTGATATAAACAAAGTTGACAACACTTTGCATTTGGGGCAATTATTCACTAATCAAGACAATTTATCGAATGGAAGCATTTTAATTTTTTCAGTTGAAATTTAATCAAATTGCACTGCATTAGAATGCAAGCTTAACCACGAAAAACTGATTTCTTGCGTAGGGAAAATAGTTTATCTCTCCTACGTGTTTGTCGGGAGTCGCTCGTAGACTTCACAGTTAGTGTACCAAATCATATATGAACGAATTCATTTCAGTAGATAAACCAGTCATTATAATAATACAAGCGAACTATAATTTATGATCGTCTTTGCAGTTGATATTATTGTTAAGAACAATGTTTCGCTTGTTATCTGAAATTAAATTTTCCTTTGAATCCATCTATATTTAT
Source organism: Hofstenia miamia (assembly GCA_900660155.1). Taxonomy (NCBI): domain Eukaryota; kingdom Metazoa; phylum Xenacoelomorpha; order Acoela; family Hofsteniidae; genus Hofstenia; species Hofstenia miamia. The sequence continues at coordinate 674,936 of CABFPE010000257.1, forward strand.
TTTCATGCTGTTGATATCCTTTCTATATTGAATCAAACTACTAGAAAATATCATGAATCCGAATCAAAATGTGATTTGACGGAACAGTTTATGTTATATATTATAATATTTATTAAACTCAAAAGGCCTGGTGTCATTTTAAATAGAGAAGTCGTTTTTCCACATTTTAAAAAAATTTCTCCATGCCCATTATGAATTTTGAGGGTTTGTTAGATATAATGTTGAAAGTGTGTACTAAAGTGTATTACTTGAAAAGATTAACTATATTTTTGTGAGAATTTTAGATTTTTAAAAAAACTTATATTCTTTTCATAGCTGTTTTGCTAATTATCAGGTTTAAGGCCCAATGGGAGCAATAACTCACCTCAACTGTTTTTTATATAGCTATACCTAACCTGATTGAGGTCTACCGCGTGGCAGCGACACTCCTTTATATAGTAGTGATTTCCGATTTTCAGTATATTTATTAGTTATTGAGTTATATGCGTATGCAAATGTTTTCAAAAACCATAAAATAATCTAATAATTTCTAGGCTGTTTTTTGAAAACCCGATCACATGCAAAAAAACAATAGTCCCGAAATCAAGCCAAGTCTGAGAGCTCTTGTGTGAACCCCATCAAAATATATCCAGGAATGTTTTATTATTGTTTATCAAGGTCAATTGTTGCACTTATTATTTCACTAATATGGAGAGATTAAATGCTTAGTCATTATGTGTTAGAATAACAATTTGCTAAAATGAAGGTCCGACCCGCAACAAAAAATTTAACAGCCCGACTAAAACTAATATGCCCTAGCAGTTTCCCGAACCCCCAGATTATTTTCTAATGGGAAAAAGTTGTCACGCAATGGCCCTTTTGTACACTTATGTACTGTGACTTTCATTCTGCCGTAATATTCTAAGACTTTCCGAGCTCTAGTTATGTTTTTCCAACCTCTACTATAATTTCTTTGGAAAAATAGCCACAACCAAAGCTGTAAATTGGGATTAGGTCCGTTCGGATTTGAACATCCAATCACTAACATTGGGTACATCTAGTAGTTATTTGCTTAAATTAGTTTAGCACCATTACTTTTGGATTTGCGTTGTAGAATGCTTTTCTCTTTCATGTTTTTGTGGAATGCTCTACGGGCTACTCTTGGATACTCAGGTCGAAGCAGCATTTTGTTAATTAACCTAATGTATTGAACGAGGGGATTTTTCGCTTGTAGATACTTGCAAATGGAATGCTGTGTTACAAGTGTTTTGAATTGCGAATTTATCCGATCGCTTGAGTTCACGCTGTCTAAGCGACTTCGGCAAAGTTTGAGAGTAGCGTTAGATATATTTCCCTTCCCACCGACCATTGCGTTTGTTGTCGTCGCAGTTATTTGTACGATGGATTTAATTGATTAAATTAAACTTGTTCCAATTTCATGTTACCAAATATTTCACTACCCGGTATGTTTTCACTTTTTATCTATTTTTCTTTTAATTTTCAGTATATTATATAATATGTTTTTTATACCCAGCAAAAATGTTTATAATCTTTTTATCTGAAATTGGTAATTTTCATTCTTAATGTAATTTCATGTCTAAGCAAAATTTAATGTTTACAATCGTGTTTGGTTTTGCGTATGTGTTCAAATCTTTGTTATAGAAACTCTAACGGTAATATAACAATATTTTTAATTAATTCATAAAACACACGAATGTGTTAAAATAGATGGATTCGTTAAATTAAGTTTTGAAGTTTTTCATGTTTAAATTTCCCACCTCTCAAGAAAGGATTTAATTAGAACTTCTGCAATAAATGGAATAACAATGTAGTGCAATCTCGTTACATTAAAATGATATGTAAACAACGTTTACCTGTAAAAATTTTGGCCGGCAGTGTTAACGAATATTTGTCTGCTTATAAAAAAATTAAATATTTATTCAAAGCTAACTAAAAAAAGTTAAACGAGGAAACGCACATTTGCAAGACATTTCTTTCACTAGGTACACTCGTTGCAGGAATGGCAAGCATTTGAAGAGCAAGCTGATATAGGAAGGTGTCCTTGTAATGCAGTCAATCGTTAAATAATCTTATGAAACTTATGAAATAGTTCTTTTATCGAAAAGATTTGCAAGCTGATTTTTATTAGAGTCAATTTCAAAATTGACCCAATGCATGAGAATTTAATTTACTATTTTGCCACTACAGTTCTGCTAAAATTAATGAAGAATATAATATTGATGTATTCAGCGTTTTAGTCTTCCATTTCTAGTATAGATTGCATGCGGATTTATATATATATATTATATATATATATAATATAATCATTTCAGTAGATGTGTTCTGTCATTCTTTCTGACAACAAAACAGAAAAAAGATTTTGTATTTTCACTAAATATCATGCGTTTTATAGACATAAACAGACCTCTGGCAATACTTCAGTAAAATACCACTAGAAGACCAAGGACCAGGCATTCTAAATCTTCAACTCATGATCAGATTAGCCCTAAAAAATAATCGCTGTTTTGCTGCAGTCCACTTAAGATCAATAATTAAATTGGCTTTTTGGATTGTGGAGTGTTGAAATGATGATGACGGTTGCCAGAACTGTTTTCAATTGCTGGAAAGACAATAATCAGCATAAGCTTGAACAACAGAATTTGTATAAGGCCAAACATTTAGATCACAGCTGCAAAGATTCATATTTGTGAGCATTAAGAACATATTACTTGTCTACCCTTTGAAAACATTAGAGACTGGAGAAATGTGATACTGTGTGGATGCACAATACGCAGTGTGAAAAAAAATTAATGATATAACATATTACTTAATATACATTACATGATAAAACATGACATGATAGTTTTCAGTTATATATATATATATATATATATATTGCACTCTTTACTATGTTTTTTTAAGCTATGCTATACTTAGTAGGAGGCAGGTCGAAATTCATACTACAAAGTGGGAACCATAATATATTTTTACCCGAAAGTGATTTTTTCAAAAATTACCAATAAGAGAGTTGGCAACCTAAAACAATATTTTTAAGACAGTTTAGAAAAAAGCTGAATTTTTTTGAAAATATGTGTTCTTCCAATTAGGTATACTTGTATGTCTCGCTTGATTTCAGAATTCTGTGAATGACATTTGGTATGAAGGTTACCTTAATACTTAAATTATTCATTAGCTTGCGGCAAAAAATGTGAATGAAGTAAATTCTTAATTGTCAAGTTTGTTGAACACATGTTTTTATGTCGCCTATTGATCACCAAGCGAAGATTATAGATGCACAATAAAACACTTTTTTGTAATTCACATATTTGATAGCAACCAAGGAGAGTTTTTAATTCTGTGACAATTCATGCAAATATTGCAATTATTGAACTGTATGTCTTCTTCATTCTTGATAAGTTTTTTATTTAGAAGTAACAAAATTCTTTATAAAAGCATATCTTTTAATACGGATACCCGAAATGCAGTATAACCTCTCAAATTTAAAGCTTTTGGTATGCTGCTCACCTTTTTAGCTTAGTTTGGTGTCTAACACAGAGACTTCCACGAGTCAAGCGAGGTGGAACTGGTAGGGCTGCAATTGAGGCGGGACTGCTTTAGTTTTTGACTGAGAATCGAGTCGAATTTTAATTTTATTGCATCTGTTATATATGCAACCTATAAGCTATTAATCAAAGTTAAATATAGGTTTATAACAATTTTATCAAATGCCTTTAAGCTCATGTGCTTTGCTCTAATGGTCAAACAGATATATTTGACAACAAAATAATTTGGTGTTCAAAAAGTTTGTGAGTAATATTTTGGTACAACTTCCAGTCCATTGTAGAATCTCGGGTTAGGCCGGCTTGGGTTTGAGAAAACCGTTTGCACCCCTGGGATTGAATGGGTCCAAAAATTTAAATGTAACGAGCAAATCTAATAAAGTTTTATTTGGTTCTTTTGTTATTTTAGCTTTTACTCCTATTGTGCTAGAAAAAACTAATAAACTGAGAGTAAGTAGTAAAATTAGAATATATATATATATATATATATATATATATATTTCCCGCTTTTGCTCTGAAAAATGCAAAAATCTTGCTTTTGGCGGGAAACGGTCCGAAATTTCTAAGGCATTTAGCGGGAATCGCACTTTTTCCCCAAAAACCCTATTTTTTGGTCATTGCTCCCGCAGTATTCACTCGAACTTAAATATATTTACCATGGGGTAGGTAAATTAAGGAGACACTACCCTGCGAAATTTCAAAGATTTATGTTTTAGAAAACATTTAGCGGGATATATATATATATATATATATTATTGTGTTTATTGTAGTCAGGTTCTAATTGGTTTTGAAAAAATATTGCAAAGATCATGTGATTTGTACTGCGTGGGATGCCACCGGAGTGCTATGGAACTTTATTTCGGATATTTTGCAAAGTTCATCTGTTTTTATACTATTAGTTAGATTGTTATGAGGGAAGAGTTTTTGTCACTCCGCACTATATTATTCATTATCCATCAATATAATAGTTTTTCACTTGGGTCCGGAATTTGAAACGTTTTTGAAGTTGAGCTGACGTCACAGTTGGTTTTGGGAATGTTTTTCATTTTTAATTAACGCTATTTATTCTTTACGACTACAAGAGACATCAATAGTAATAAACAATCAAAAACTATAAATAAATTCTGTGTTGATGATTTAAAATCTGCAAGTGACACTTAAGTGGGCAGTTATAGATAAATCCCGTTTCCTTCAATTAGTTCTATTTTCCAATATTTGTTTATTCAAAATTCATTGACCAGCAAATGACCGAAAACTAAATATTAACTGCTAACGAAGGCCTGTCGATATAAAGAACATTGTAATTACCTCTGCTAAGGAGGTAGAATTTATTTATTATTTCGTGTCTGTAACATAAATTTATGTAATTCTTTTTCCGAATTTTAAATTTGTGGGAGTGTGATGATATATTTTTAATTACATTTAGTGAAGGTCACGTTTGGTTAAAATTTGTTCGCGGTCTGTGGCTGAGTTATAACCGACCTTTCATTTCAAGACTGCGATTCCGGTAGTGAACCGGCAACAGTTAATGCCAGCCGCCTGCTTTAATTTAGAACATTGTAAATATTTCAAGAAAGACCGCGAATTTAGCTGGCCAATCTTCTGTTACATACATAATATTTCTTGTTTTAAGATCATGAAAATTTTAGTTTTAATAACTTAGTTTTTGTATTGTCCTTGTTTTTATAAATTGAATATTTCTACTTCTTGATTGTCTATTTTTGCTTGGCTGATAATACCAGCTGATTCATACTTCACAAAGAATATTTATCAAGAGAATTTAGCTTCAAATTATAAGAAACTTTATTCAATTATTGGAATTGAAAAGACTGCATGTTTTTTAGAAATATAGTTAAAACAATAATGCTAAGTCGCTAAGTCAAATAAAATATTGTATGCAATAAATCTTTATAATCATTTGCATAATTTAGTCTCATTTTTTCGATGAATTTGAAATATTAATGCTTTAGTTGATTTAGTTGGTTTAGTTTGTAATGACAGTTAAAGAAATTTTTAATTGAAATTAGCATTATAATGTATATTAGAGTCTACATTGCTGTTGCAGAATGAATATATTTTTAACAATGGGTGATTGTAAAGAAATGAATTTATACATTATTTTAATTGCAATACTGTAGCCTATTGAAACAATTGTTTCCAATCATTAAATTTCAAAATGTCTGGAGGCCGATAACTGGCAAAACAGCCCAAACGGGCCCTACCGGCCAATAAACGATTTCATCTCCCGACTGTGGTCTCATTAAGGCATGCTTTGCGTGTTTTTGAAAGACGCGTCTCGAAGCTTTTGCAATGCGATTTGAGAAATATAGATTTTTTTATCAAAAATGGTGATAAAGTGATCGGAATTCTTAGGTTGAGATTGAATTCTTTTTCTAATCATTGTTTAGTGGTGAAGCATCAACACTTAAAAACAAAGGAATTACTATTATCAAAATGTACTACCAGATATTCTTAGACAAGTACGAAAGCGCCGACATACATCCTGATTGTTTATCATTTGTAAACTTATCTACAACACCACATGGTCAATGATAAATTTGAGTTCTTATCGTTTTCTTAAACTTTAATCTTTTTCATTCGGTTCCGTGCATGTTTATTAGTTTTATAAATCACTGTTTATTTGAATTCTAGTAAATTTAAGTGTTGATAAACTCACATTTTCGAATAAATATCGTCGATAATCGGAAAAGATTGCTTCCAATTATGATACAATGACCGATGTATCGCACAGCTGGCTGTCTCCTTGTTAAATTACTTTGTTTCAAGACATCTTTTTATTTAGTGTACTCGCTATTATCTTGATTCTATGGTCTGTCTTGCTGATGGAATTGATTCTTAGGTAAAGTTCATCTCAACAATTTTACAACTTCATCTTTCTTGATTATCACGTTTATAACATCTCTATACAGGTGTAGGGCTCATTGGTTTGTTTCTGAATGACTGAAAATACCAGGATATTGTTTATAATATAAAAAATATTTGGCAAAATCAGGTGCTGAGATTTGTCAGATATATATATATATATATATATATATATAAATATATATATATATATACTGTCGATTTATTGTCTTAACCACTGCTTTGATTTTGCTAAGCATTGCACAGACTTGTAAATATTTAACGCAGCATCGGTGTTTTTCGGTTTCCCAACAGCAGTATCAGTATGCCAAAACCCATACACTGGCGTTAATACTGTATTTTATATCTTACTACTACTTTTGTAAATGGGAAAAGTCATTTAATGGTATAAGCGACATCCTGGGCCAGTTACAAAAAAGTTTTCCAGCGATCAGTTTGATAGATTTTAAACTGAATTGTAAAATAACTCCTGCTGTTACTGATTATTGTATTGAGAAAACGTTTAATTTACTGGCCTCGGTTTTATTGGCTACTTTCAATTCGCCACGCGTTTATGTCCTTCAATAAAGAGGGAATTGATTTCATAAATCATTCATTGGTCAATGTTTTATACAACTAATAGAATGTCTAATTCTGCTTTAATATTTTAAAACACTTTAAGAAAATGATTATCAGCGAACGTATTTTTTTCCTAATCGATTATAAAGTTTTAATTATTTAGGGAAGTAGTGTGCGTGAACTTTTTAGAAATAATATATACGCTTTGGCAGAGGCGTGTTTAGAATTTTTAACACGGGGGTGACACCCATTTTTACAGTAAAAAATTGTAAACAAAAAGTTTTTTGACCAAATGTAAATTCACGCAAAATGCAATCGTGTGATTTTAGCAGCAGATCGATTGATGACATCTTGAATTAAAGTGAACTATTTTCAATTTTGAGAAAAGAGAAACTTTTAATTAAGCGGTCGCAGCTGGACCCAAAAGGAAGGGATCGATCGCCCTTTCCCTAAGCGCGCCACTATGCTTAGGGCGGTACATGTTTCTCTCAAAATCTCGTAGGTTTGTACATTATTTTGTTTCAAATTTTTATAAAAGTTTGAAAGAGTTTTCATAATAATATTTGTTGTTGGGGATGTAGTTATGCGTTGAATGTTTTTCCTCAGCTGATGTTCTTATTCCTAACCAACAAATTTGTAGAAAAAGTTCGTGTAGACATCACGTAGTCGCTTAATATTCAGCCATCTGTGCATAGTTACAACTACTTGAAACATTTTCAACATTGAAAAGAACTTCAATCAATTATGTTGGAATCAATCACTTATCAATTGATAATCGCAAAGCTTTAAGAGCGACCGCTGATAAGATGAAGGTGTATAATTTATTTTATCAGATACTTATGAATTTTATTCGTATCTGGATTTTACTCGCTATTGTCGTATGATCTAATGTTGTAAGTAAACATTTTTATATCAAGTATTAGTTTTAAGGCTATCAAATTATGTCATATATGCATTAATCAATTGCAATTGATTTTTTGTTTTGCAAAAATGTTAATCTTAATCCTTAATAATTAGACTATGCATATAGTGTAAACATGCAAAGCTTCTCGTATTTTGTTTTTTTTTAGTTTTTTATCAGAATTGTTTTCGTATTTTGTAGGATTTTGTACCATATCTCCCTATTGTCTGAATCTTTTTGTTTCCTTATTTTTTTGCATGTCGGTAGTTAAAGTTGTTGTTGTGATATATTTTAAGAGTTGATTATGTTAGCACTGCCTTGATACCACTGTTAGGCCTGAAAGTGTATTCAATGTCGGTTTTTAAAAGGTTTATTGTTGCGCTAGCATGCTAATCGATGACAAGCGAGGCGCTGAGAATTTTTTCCTGGAATTGCTTGGAGTATTTATATTCCATGAGTCATTTAAAACGACTACGCTAAAGAAAAATTGTATTCGTTTTTAAATCTGAGCAATAATATCACATACAATGCGATTGTTTTGAAGAAATATAATTTATTTAAAATGGACTTCTTTAGTGTGAATTGAATTATACGTTAGATTCCAGGGTTTGAAGCCAATAAATTTGGAATTTGATTGCTTAGGAACCTGATAAATTATACTCAAGACTGTTTCAAAAATTCTTTCTTGCAAGTTTATTACTAATGGAAAAACACTCTATGTGCATACTCATTGTTTACAGTAAACTGCTTTTCGATTTGCAGCCTGCTAACCTCATATATAATGCTGGTTTCAATTTTTTCTTTATAGTCAGTTATAATTATGGGTTAATTATTTTATTCTACAGCTAAAGCTACTTAGCTGTGTTAACTTTGTCAGTCTTGCATCTAGATTGACTCCTTCTACTGAGCTGAGATAGTTTGATGTTATTTCTGTCAACAAATGGCTAACTGCTATACATGATTGGTATACTGCCATTGTTGCATTTTCGATGGTATGTAAGGACAAAGCACCTTTCTGTATACATTTTAATGTAAAAATCTCACCCTCGGAATTTTTATCACATATGGCGTTTTCCATTAGAGGAAAGAATTATTGGTTGCGTTTTTTTCCTAAAGAGAATTAAAGACTTATTGGTAAAAAAAATAATACTTTGCAAGCAATTACAAAAGTTTATTGTTATCAATTACTTCTAAAATTCATATTTGAAACGATCTCAGTGGCAATTAGAACTGATGTTATGGTCTGAAATAATAGTGTCTTAAACTTTATAAATTGTAACAGGATGGATCGGGCAAAATCAACCGGGTTTCGTTAAAATAAATCCTCAATTTTTACTTGTTTTAAATATTCTTGCCAAAGTTTGTACTTAAAAATAGAACAAATTTTTCTGACTAGTGGGCTTCTACTCAGAACTCTTAATAGTGTTAGACGATGTGTCGAAAATCAATTATTATAAAATTCGATCGAAAATCAAAATTGTGATTTTGCTTCAAAAATAATTAATTATTTCTTTTTAATTCTTTTAGTGTGCACACACGATTTTCACCTTAAGTAAAAATTATATATACAAGATGCGCTTTAGGCAACGATTATACCAAAGTATTAGTAATATTGAATAATAGTATCGATTTGTTGACCTATAAAGATATTAATTTTTACGGTTTCCCGAGTGGTTGATAAATCGGAAAATTGATCAGAGAAAAATTTCGAATGTGGATCGAGTGAGGGAATCATTATATCGCCGAACACTAGCTCTGACCATGTACTAAATTTGGTACTAATTAGTACTTGTATTAATATTCTCATTCAGAGTGTGATTTAATGTTCAAATATGAAATTGTACAAAGACATTTATTTACACCCTTTTTAGTAGTAAGAATTATGTGTATATGCTGGAAGTGAAAATCACTATTTTTTCTTGTCATTATCCTCTTAAGTGGTTTAAAAGTAGAAAATGCCTCCTTTCCTGATTATAAGGAGTAAAATCTGCTTATATATGCATATGATTTGTAGCAGTTTTTGTAATTTTTTGTATAATGATAATGATATAATGCAAGATTCCTTATAGTAGAGCGCACTAGTATCATGGAGTTCTGCCCTAATGTTGCAGAACTCCATGGTAGTATGAGTTTAGTGAGTCGACGTTAGTATTGTCATACAGTGTGCATTTCCTATGCTAACTTACAAACTTGTTGAAGAAATATTTGTCTGTTATTCGCCCATTGTATAAACAAATCTCAGTGTGCTACCCTCCCTCTTATCAAAGCCAAACCCGATTCAATTATAACATAGCGAGTGCGTTTCGTAAGTAAGATATTACCAAATATATTCTCGTTATTTTCAATATTGTCAAATGCGTTCTCGATAGAGTATCATAAGTTTAACATCATTCAGAAACCACCACTTTTCGTTTTATCCTGCGAATTACTAGTATATTTTTTAACATAAGAAAAGCCAAAATTGTCAAGTTGATCTGCAAAAACTCGTTATTTGATTGACTATTCATTTACTTACGTGAACAAGCAGGTATATTATGCACCCTTAATTTCGTAGATGGTCAATTCTTTTTTTCTTTACAGAATATCCTTCAGTGTTGACACGTTTATATGGTTTTTCAAACCATATAGTTTGCATGGATAGTTTGGTACATAGTTTTTGGCAATCGCTGAGAAGTAATTCTTAAGCTATGCTCGGTGTTATAGTGTTAATTTATCAGCCGACTACAATATGATGTAACACTTGCCTTTAAAGGAATTTAATTTTGTTTTTTATCGCAGCCATTTTTCATGTTTGCTATTGCCAATGAAATTTTTAAGATATATCTAAAAAGTGTATGCGTTTGTGTGTACAGATAAGAAACAACTTTGAAAATAACCAATAATATATGAAAACATTTGCTAAGCTTAGTTTTCTTTTATCAAATTATAGGAATATATATCATTCAGTCACTCAATTTTTTACTGTCACTCTTTATTTTTACTAAGCCTATGATAAATTCGTTTTCCAAGTTGTTGATTTTTGAGTTACTGAGATTTAAAAAAACTGATTTATCAATCTATATATATATATATATATATATGTATTTAATTTTATGCAAACCTGAGCCTATCTTTTAATCACGTATGTTTTTGCTAAGTGCAGTATGCGTGCAAATAAACTTTACTACGATAGTTTTTTGTAGTGATGACACTATAGGACGAGTGCTTAATTAAGTTTCCTTTTCATTTTCAAACGTTTGCGTCATCACTGCTGATTAAAATCTGACGTAATTTGTTATTTGCTCGGTTGATTTGACTCGATGCAGCCTCCTTCCTATTAATCATTTCAATTGGCATTTATATTTGCTCTGCTTTATAATTTGTTCTGCCCCTTGCTATGATTTGTCAAGTAGGTATTTTTACATTTTCATTAAAGTTCCTCTTTCTCAGTAATTGAATATTGGCTTAATAATAATTTTAAGTTTAAGCTAGTTTTTGCATACCCAAAGTTTAAAATTTATTGTATTCGTGTTTGTAGTTGTGTACCGCTGAGTGGGTATAAGAAAATTTTTCTTGAAGTATATTTTCTAGAATAGTTCCAATGAAAATGGAGATGGATTTTTGAAAAAATATTTAGGTACAGACGTCACCTGAGTTTGAGTCCGATGGACAGTGCATTGAGTCGCTCTCTGCATCAACTGGATCTCTCCTCTGTTGCCAATCATGACACGCCGACCTCACCTGTTTCCAACCTCATGCCTCTGCGAATGCTTGGATTTAGCGATCCAGTCCTTTCCACAAGCACGGTAAGAATTTTTTTCTCTTGCTATTTAAATTATATTTCAATGCTAAATTAGTTACTAAAAATAAACTTTTGTAAATAGTTTTAAAATCGTTGATTCTCGTAAAAGCATGGCTTTGAGCTTTAAGAGATTCTTAGTGCCCTATGTTGCATTTTTTCGGTAGCTAGGTTGTGGACATCTAAAGATGACATACGAGTTAAAAACCATCATAACTAACTCTTTTATTTAAATCCGTAGTTATCTCAGTAAATCTTATACAATTTATTCTTATAGGATGCGTGTACTCTCTTTAACTAAACTCCTGATATACTTCTAAAAGAAAGAACTTCACATTTTCAAGCCATTCGGAGAATGACACAACCATAACTGTTTTTTATGTAGGTAGAATACCCATTTTCCATTTAGGTTGCCTTTTGCAAACGGTAGTGCGGTGTTTTTTCCGAGCTCTACTCATTGTTACCCAGTTTCACCCTTATAAATACATAAACGTTAGGTGTGCAGAGAATTTAAATCTTGTTCAAAAATTGAAATTTTGTACCCTGCATTAAAGCATGTTCTCCAATTGACCTGCTCATGCTGTACGATTTTCAAATTTGCTAATGGGCTTGAAGAAAATTATTTGTAAATGTGGTTTGTTCCTTTAAGTGGATACAAGGCGGTTTATTTTTCAAGAAACCATCAAATGTTAAAAAAATTTCTAGTCAGTTTCAGCTTAATTGATGCAGCTCGAGTCATAACAAATAGATGTCGAGTTTAAAACATGGCCCATGTTTTTTTACAGTTTTATGCTTGCATGTTATATTTAAGATCAATTTTTTGGTTTGGATTATTTGTTTTTCTTTCCACTCTCCTGGCAGGAGTTATATCCTTTCCATTAAAATCTTTTTGCTAATTTATGCGAATTCAAAGCGCCTCTAAAAGTTTCAAACAATAAAGATTATTAAAATATGTTTTTTGTATATCCCTTTAAAAAATGATTGAATGAATTGATTTCGAGACCGATGCTCGAACCCCCATCTTGCGAGCTGAGACCAATTCCACACGTAGTACTTTACCACAACTTTGCATACAGCTTCTAAGTGTGTCACTACGTGATTCTTCAACTATACATTTGTAAATGACAGCTAATAGACAATAATGCATGTATTGTGTTGTAATATTCATATTTTAACTAAAGTAATAAGGGACCAATGAGTTCCTACCGAATTGAAATTGTCGTTCTAATTTGCAATCTTTGCTTTGACTTGTTTTATTATTTAATCGACCTGTTGCTAATTTCGCAAATATCAGCTACAATTTGACATTCCCTTCTACACGAACTTCAAATTTATTATGACTTATAATATAAACACACTAAATTCCTTCTAGATAACCTCAATTCTGTTAACAAGCTTAAGAGTTCTTTTATTAGGCCGGCACTTGCAGTAGTAGAAATCACGTCTGTTCTTTTCCTCAAATGATGTGATGAGGATTCGGGAAGTTATTATGTCCCGGAACAACAAATGGTTTATTAGTTAGTATTCTACGGCCATACCCGCGGCCATAGCTTGGCCTTTAGCGGGCCGTAGCCGCATCCAAAGATTTTGTTTTACGGCTAAAATCCCTGCTAAGATTCATTTTTGAGCATTACGATGAACAATTTATTTCTATGATTTTTATTTTTATTTTTGTTTTTAAAACTTAGTCGTTTTAAAAATTTCCTTAAAATTGTTCGAACTATGAGCATGTTTTAATCGTTCCATTGAAAATTGAAGTATTTCACTTAGTAGTAGTAAAATGCGCCAACTACGGCTAAAAATAAATCATGGCTAACTACTGCGAGCACGAAAATTGTCTTGGCCGTAGAACACTAGAGTTGACCTTATGCAAGATGGGACTCGGAGAGGTGATGTCTCCTGTGAAAGTTTTCAGCAAAAACGTGGGCAGTGTCCATTTGATTAAAACGTTGCACCTGTTAGTTTGCGTGATTAGACGTTTTACTCCTTGAAAAACTATACGCACGTACGTAGTCGAGATTATAGGAAATTTTGGGTAGTCAAAACTAGTCACAGTTATCCTGAATAGTCGATTGTAAGAAATACAAATTGAATGGGTTTTTCTACAAGGTTTGGTAGTTTAAGCATCGCATTTATTTGCTTTTATTTGGTAAATTATGCTAAATTATTTGATAGTCCAACAATGGTTTTTCTTTACGAAATAATTTTTCACTTTTACTTTTAAAGTAATTGTAATTCATTAATTCATTTTATTGGGTTTCCAATTATGTTTCCCTGTTAGCCCATATATGCTCAAAGTCATAAATTTTGGCCCATAAAGGCTCATTATTTATATTTGTAAATAATTAATAATTGTTAAAAAGATTTTTTCTTAATTTTTGACGCAGGTGTCTATTTGATTTTTAAGGATTCAGTCATTTCTATAAAATCCATAATAAATTATTTTATTTGAATTATACGTAAATACTTAATGTTTTTATATATTTAATAATTCGCTTTAGCGTGAAGCGAGCAATGATTTGGTGTTACGAAAATCGTCTTTCCGAAGTAATACAAGAAAAGTGAAGATACCATCCGATAATCACGCAAGTAAGTGCTACTACTACTACTAGCGTAATATCTTCATTAGTTCGTGTGTTGTAAGTGTTTAAAAATTATTTGGGAAACAATCACAGATTTTGAAAAATTCTTTCTAGAATTAGGGTTACTTTGTTCATGTGAAAAAGATGAAAGTGAATTTAGGTTTCTGATCTCNCCAAAGTTTAAAATTTATTGTATTCGTGTTTGTAGTTGTGTACCGCTGAGTGGGTATAAGAAAATTTTTCTTGAAGTATATTTTCTAGAATAGTTCCAATGAAAATGGAGATGGATTTTTGAAAAAATATTTAGGTACAGACGTCACCTGAGTTTGAGTCCGATGGACAGTGCATTGAGTCGCTCTCTGCATCAACTGGATCTCTCCTCTGTTGCCAATCATGACACGCCGACCTCACCTGTTTCCAACCTCATGCCTCTGCGAATGCTTGGATTTAGCGATCCAGTCCTTTCCACAAGCACGGTAAGAATTTTTTTCTCTTGCTATTTAAATTATATTTCAATGCTAAATTAGTTACTAAAAATAAACTTTTGTAAATAGTTTTAAAATCGTTGATTCTCGTAAAAGCATGGCTTTGAGCTTTAAGAGATTCTTAGTGCCCTATGTTGCATTTTTTCGGTAGCTAGGTTGTGGACATCTAAAGATGACATACGAGTTAAAAACCATCATAACTAACTCTTTTATTTAAATCCGTAGTTATCTCAGTAAATCTTATACAATTTATTCTTATAGGATGCGTGTACTCTCTTTAACTAAACTCCTGATATACTTCTAAAAGAAAGAACTTCACATTTTCAAGCCATTCGGAGAATGACACAACCATAACTGTTTTTTATGTAGGTAGAATACCCATTTTCCATTTAGGTTGCCTTTTGCAAACGGTAGTGCGGTGTTTTTTCCGAGCTCTACTCATTGTTACCCAGTTTCACCCTTATAAATACATAAACGTTAGGTGTGCAGAGAATTTAAATCTTGTTCAAAAATTGAAATTTTGTACCCTGCATTAAAGCATGTTCTCCAATTGACCTGCTCATGCTGTACGATTTTCAAATTTGCTAATGGGCTTGAAGAAAATTATTTGTAAATGTGGTTTGTTCCTTTAAGTGGATACAAGGCGGTTTATTTTTCAAGAAACCATCAAATGTTAAAAAAATTTCTAGTCAGTTTCAGCTTAATTGATGCAGCTCGAGTCATAACAAATAGATGTCGAGTTTAAAACATGGCCCATGTTTTTTTACAGTTTTATGCTTGCATGTTATATTTAAGATCAATTTTTTGGTTTGGATTATTTGTTTTTCTTTCCACTCTCCTGGCAGGAGTTATATCCTTTCCATTAAAATCTTTTTGCTAATTTATGCGAATTCAAAGCGCCTCTAAAAGTTTCAAACAATAAAGATTATTAAAATATGTTTTTTGTATATCCCTTTAAAAAATGATTGAATGAATTGATTTCGAGACCGATGCTCGAACCCCCATCTTGCGAGCTGAGACCAATTCCACACGTCGTACTTTACCACAACTTTGCATACAGCTTCTAAGTGTGTCACTACGTGATTCTTCAACTATACATTTGTAAATGACAGCTAATAGACAATAATGCATGTATTGTGTTGTAATATTCATATTTTAACTAAAGTAATAAGGGACCAATGAGTTCCTACCGAATTGAAATTGTCGTTCTAATTTGCAATCTTTGCTTTGACTTGTTTTATTATTTAATCGACCTGTTGCTAATTTCGCAAATATCAGCTACAATTTGACATTCCCTTCTACACGAACTTCAAATTTATTATGACTTATAATATAAACACACTAAATTCCTTCTAGATAACCTCAATTCTGTTAACAAGCTTAAGAGTTCTTTTATTAGGCCGGCACTTGCAGTAGTAGAAATCACGTCTGTTCTTTTCCTCAAATGATGTGATGAGGATTCGGGAAGTTATTATGTCCCGGAACAACAAATGGTTTATTAGTTAGTATTCTACGGCCATACCCGCGGCCATAGCTTGGCCTTTAGCGGGCCGTAGCCGCATCCAAAGATTTTGTTTTACGGCTAAAATCCCTGCTAAGATTCATTTTTGAGCATTACGATGAACAATTTATTTCTATGATTTTTATTTTTATTTTTGTTTTTAAAACTTAGTCGTTTTAAAAATTTCCTTAAAATTGTTCGAACTATGAGCATGTTTTAATCGTTCCATTGAAAATTGAAGTATTTCACTTAGTAGTAGTAAAATGCGCCAACTACGGCTAAAAATAAATCATGGCTAACTACTGCGAGCACGAAAATTGTCTTGGCCGTAGAACACTAGAGTTGACCTTATGCAAGATGGGACTCGGAGAGGTGATGTCTCCTGTGAAAGTTTTCAGCAAAAACGTGGGCAGTGTCCATTTGATTAAAACGTTGCACCTGTTAGTTTGCGTGATTAGACGTTTTACTCCTTGAAAAACTATACGCACGTACGTAGTCGAGATTATAGGAAATTTTGGGTAGTCAAAACTAGTCACAGTTATCCTGAATAGTCGATTGTAAGAAATACAAATTGAATGGGTTTTTCTACAAGGTTTGGTAGTTTAAGCATCGCATTTATTTGCTTTTATTTGGTAAATTATGCTAAATTATTTGATAGTCCAACAATGGTTTTTCTTTACGAAATAATTTTTCACTTTTACTTTTAAAGTAATTGTAATTCATTAATTCATTTTATTGGGTTTCCAATTATGTTTCCCTGTTAGCCCATATATGCTCAAAGTCATAAATTTTGGCCCATAAAGGCTCATTATTTATATTTGTAAATAATTAATAATTGTTAAAAAGATTTTTTCTTAATTTTTGACGCAGGTGTCTATTTGATTTTTAAGGATTCAGTCATTTCTATAAAATCCATAATAAATTATTTTATTTGAATTATACGTAAATACTTAATGTTTTTATATATTTAATAATTCGCTTTAGCGTGAAGCGAGCAATGATTTGGTGTTACGAAAATCGTCTTTCCGAAGTAATACAAGAAAAGTGAAGATACCATCCGATAATCACGCAAGTAAGTGCTACTACTACTACTAGCGTAATATCTTCATTAGTTCGTGTGTTGTAAGTGTTTAAAAATTATTTGGGAAACAATCACAGATTTTGAAAAATTCTTTCTAGAATTAGGGTTACTTTGTTCATGTGAAAAAGATGAAAGTGAATTTAGGTTTCTGATCTCAGCGTGTATTTTATTTCTTTCATGAGAAAAAAATATGATTTAATGACATCACTGCGTTGCTTTCACAACAGATTTGAACTGATTATGTTGTGTAATTATCAGTTGTGTTAGTGCATTAAATGTTATTACCTGCTTTTAAATCTATTCAATAATTTGGAAAGCAAAATGTGTAAAACCATTGAATTATTCTAATACAAGTCAAAGCACTTTTTATTTCAGTGAATTTTACACTTGCTTTAGTTCGTCATTTAAATGACTTGTTTTAAGGTTATCTTTGCTTTTACTGCTCCCATGCTTCTTAATTTCCCGCCTTATTAATGAGACAGGTGCTCATTGACTGCGTTCATTTTTATTGTGCTTTTCATTTTCATCCCGTAAAATTTCAATGTTGGTTTTTTCAAAGTTAATGATGAATTTGCATTCTTTTGAGATGTTTACTCTTTAATAAATTACTTTTGCTACAAGTACGTCATTGTTTTCTACATATTCTGTATTTAATAATACCATTATACGTATTTAATGGTTACATCCAACGAAAGCATTCCAACTTGTTAGACTTAATAGCCATACGGAAAATATCCTTTTGTTTAACAATTCAGCTCCCAATATGTCGTACTACATTTTAACCTAAGTTTTAATTAAACTTTTTTCAAATGTTATGGTAGATTTTTTATGTACATTTCCTTAATTTTTGTAAAGCATTTGCAATTGTTACATAACCAATTATATTTTCCTTGGTTATACTTATATGTTGGAAATCTTGTTTTTATTGCTTTCTATATTTCAGAAGTTTTTTTATTGAAAAATTGGATTCACTGCGCACTTCTTCAATTTATAGAAAACCCACGTCCAAATACTAAATGGGTGGCCTGTCGTCTGCTTATTATACAAAATTAACTATACAGCCTAAATCTAAATATACCATTTCGGTGTATAATTACTACCCTCCAAATCTATTCTAATGTCGCCCAATTGATCAATTGACAAAATCTCTTAGAGCTAGGAATTTAATTAATATGGGTGAATTCAAAAGTGCATTACTGATTTCTAGTAAAAATATTATATATATATATATATATATAATATTATATATATATTATATATATATATATATATAATGTTGAAGTACATTCTTAAATCTAAATATTTCCATATGCATCTAGTAGATGAAACAAAGACCTTAAATGTGAGTTTATTTGCAGTTCTCTAAAGTAGTTTTTTGGTGCCAACTCTTGAAGCGCATTCAAATAGCTTGTCGTTTGAAATGTTTCTTTCCACTGAGAAGATAACTTCCTTTGCGCAATGATTATTTAATCAACAGAAGTTGTCAAATGTATTGCTTTCCCGATAAGTCTTTAACATGAATGGAGTTAATTAAGTTATTTTTGTTTCTTTGGGAGCGCGCGATATTTCTATTGATTGCTTTTTACTTCAGCTTTAATCGACTTTCATTTCATGTATAAATTTCATATTCTATCAGCACCTGTTCTCAACTATTTTTAAATTAAACCAATTTATTCCATTCTTTTTTCAAAATCATTGCGATTTAAAGCCATTTTATAGCTAAAATTGAACTGCGAAGGTTTTAGCATTGTTACTGACAACGTTTTATCTCTTTAGAACCCTACCATCTTAAAACCCAAGCTATGCAAAATCTTCACCGCTTAGATAAAACAAGAAATATTTTTTAATTTTGGCAGGTAAAATTACCATTGTCGATCGATGCCATCCCTTCATTGAACTAAATAATTTTTGTGTTAAATTAACATAATTCTTTACTCAGAGTTTTTGCTTAGAAGAACTACCAGTAATGAGAGGGGCTAAGCATTTTCTTATCGGTCACTTCAGATGTTTATGTGCAAATTTTCGCCTAGTTTTATTTAGCACCGGAAAGAGTTGTGCTTAATCAAACTAAGCTGAGGAGCTACCGATTATTAGGATCTAATTTATGTATTATTGTAACTTAATATTCAGGTTTCAACTGAATCGGTTTTCAAATTCCTTTGATCAAAAATAGAGGTTTCGCTGTATTTTCAATTCCGTCAACATTATATTCATGTTGTTGGAAGTAATTTGTTGTATATTTTATTCAATGAGATTGAATGATTGCACTTTGCTATGAAACGTTTATTTTTTCAACTGATCTTTAAGATTTCGCATGAACTCGTGATAAACAGTTGTCTGCTCTTATCCTCCAGCTGCTAAAACATTTCTGTTGCTTTAGTTCATTTTCACTTTCCAACATTTCTGTTCCTTTAGTTCATTTTCACTTTCCTTTTAATGCTTCCATTTACTTTGCTGTTGAGTTTATATTAACCTAACACAGTCTGATTTGTTATTTGGAGGCCTTTTAGTTCATTGCTTTTCATATAAAAATATTAGATTCATGTGAAATTTCATATAGACCAAACTGTAAGCCTAAACTTGGTAGCTAAATGTAGATCTGTTTTTAGTTGGGAAGCCTTGTTCTCCTGTGAGTCTGGAAGATTGTTCTTGCATGAGATCATTGTAAGGAGCATAGGGTAAGGTTGTTATTAATTTAATTTACGGTTTTAAAAATTGATTTAGTTATAGATGGATTGAGTGATCATGATCAACTTTGACGTAATCGATTAAGATTTCAGTAAAAACCATGAACAGAATCAATGTCGTTAAGGGTTTCCCGCACTTTAGATTTGCCAAGTAATAAGTTTATTATTTGGAAATGAACAGAATAAAAACAGAAAAAATGAAGGATAATTCCTTACCTAATAAAATCTTGGGGAAACATTCATTTTCTTTTGATAATATTCATGGTACACAAATGTTATCTATTTGACCTGAACAGACAGTAAGTAGAGATGTGTGGGAAAAGTTATACTTGGTTCCGGTTCCGCCCAGGCCCTGTTTTGAAAGTTTTTTGGTCCCAGTCCCGAAATGTTTGTTTTGTTCCCGGTAGTCATTAGCATCTTTAACTTTCCTATCACATATCTAGTTATAAACGATTTAATTGATAATTAAAATAAAACTAAATGTAACAAATTTAATATGAATTGGATTGTTTTTAAGCGAATGAAATGCTTTGTTAAATACTAGGGTGTGAATTCTTCATTTTATGCTCATATAGGTATGTGGTCTCGAAGCATTAAGTCCCGATCCGGTCCCCATTGGTCCGGATCCAGAGCAATGAAAGTGGCTGGGCTGGGTTGAGCCTAAATGTCATGGGCTAAAATGGGTTTGATATTTCTCAGCTAAAATGTAAATACTTATTTTTCTTCTTAATATATATTTTACCAGTGCCGTCATGTTTTGATTAAATTAAAATTAATGGGTTATTGTTGTTATAACTGATAAATAAACTTTCATACTAACAATAATTTGGATATGTTGTCATATTGGTCTTCATTGGAACAGAAGTTTCCTACACTAGCAATTGTAGCTAAGTGGCTGTGTTTATCTCAAGCATCTACAGCCCAATCGGAAATAAACTGCTGGACTGACAGTATCAGATAGACGCATTCGACTGAGCGTGTGACACAATCGGCAGTATCGAATTTATCAATAGCCGTGCACAAAATAATATATGTATTATATATATA
>CABFPE010000257.1:695995-711487 GCA_900660155.1 Hofstenia miamia
TGAGCTAAAATGTAAATACATATTTTCCTTCTTAATATATATTTTACCAGTGCTGGACTGACAGTATCAGATAGACGCATTCGACTGAGCGTGTGACACAATCGGCAGTATCGAATTTATCAATAGCCGTGCACAAAATAATATATATATATATATATATATATATATATATATATATAGTTTTTTTAATTTTACTATTAGTAATTAATATGTCCCATTATTATATGTATAAGCAAGTACCAATGTTTTAGCCATCGCTGAAAAACTAAAAAATCTAAATGCTTCTGACATAAAGTAATGGATATACACGAAGTTAAACCAATATAGAATTACTTGGAAGCCCTACTATTGATAAGATCATGTTTACATGTTTTGTCTTATCCTGTTTTTAGTTCAGAATGACATCAATGTAGAATAGAGAAATGAATCATAATTATGACAATCTACTTTAGATTAAACTTTTTCATAATACACTTTTCCGGTAAAATGCAATTTTTAGAAATGCGCTCAAAATTGGCTTAAAATTTGAAATTGATGGGTTGGGCTGGGCTGGGAACTTTTTCAATGTACTCAGCCCAGGTATCAGGCTCGCACACCTAACAGTAATCCCCTGTGGGTACTGGAATTTTCGAGTAGATTAAATCGAGTTGACTAAACTTAAAATATTTCTGTCTAAAACTTCGTGTTGATTTTGAATATATTTTTTGTAACTGAAATAGGAAAAAACCAGCAATTAGTTGCATTTAATTACCGCGGTTATGATGTCATTTGACAGCTTGAATTCTCAATTTCAAATAATTATTAAAACGTTGTTTATGAAAAAATGTTGACCAACTTAGCCACTTTCTAATGAAAATCTTAATTCAATCTCTGACCAGATTTGAAATTTGACTTACTCAAATCTGAAATATCCTGGCTTGCTGTTATGGTATAATCATGTCCGTCCTGGAATGTTTTGCAATTCGTTGGGAATGTGTTGTGGTCTTTTCAATTGCTGGAAGCATCATGCTGTAGTAAAGGGTCCGGCCAGGCTCGGGTTTTTTTCGAAAGACTGAGAATAAAGCGTGCTCAGTCCGGGCCGGGATAGTCCTGGGTATGAATGGTTAATTTAATTATATTTCAAGTCATTAATCTATAATCGTCGTGCTTGTTCTAATTGGTTTTTAATTTGGTTTTTTCTTTTGCCATTTCGTAATATTTTATTGAAGCATACTGCAACAAATTCTTGACGATTTATCTCACGAATCTAATTAAAATGTGAAAATTGTAGCAGTTCCGTGTTTTAAAGAAGTGGCTCTTTATGCTTTCATCTAAAATTATAATTATACTTAAATAATTTATAGTCATGTTTTAGCACTAATGGCTACTGTAACATTTTCCTTGATATTATTTTATTTCGATTGCTCTCGTTGCTGTATTTCGATTGATTTTGATTATTAAATGTTTAAAATTTTAAAGTTTGGAAACTATGGGGTTTGTAAAAGAGAAACTTTGTAGCTTGATTAATATTTTTGGGGGTATTTTGCCAATTTTTTTTCTAAAAGCCTAACTCGCAATGGATGCAGTTTTTTCAATTGAAGAGGAAAATGCTATAGTTACACGCAGTTACCTACAGATCACAGCCTTAGTTGGTATGTTAGTTTTTAGTCACCTGTTTTCTCATTAGTACCACCTAGTAGGTATGTGTGACACCTTGAAAGTTATTGATGAGTTGCTTGTCATCTCACACTCGCTAAGTTGAAACCAATTTAAATTCGCCGCCCAGTGTGTTAACTCATGCTAACGGTTTACAGCGTGTGGTCCGTCTTGCAATCGCCGCACGCTTACGTGCAAGTGTCACATAAACTCATTTCGCGTTAACGCTTTGATTATAACTGTAGTCGTCTAACGTTATTGATCTGCGGAATTCAGCATTTTTAAAATAAGTTTATGAGCTGAGGGATTTAAAGGATTATGGCGCTTTTTAATGAAATCTTGGTAACCCAATTCAAGAACAGTTCCAATGCGCCAACATGATCCCCCACATTTTGAAAAAGTAGTTGAGGAATTTTTTCCAAGCACGCTTTGTTTATCAATATCAATATGGTCAAGGCGAGAAAGAGTTTTATCTATTTGCTCGCTTTAATTGTCTATTACGTATTTCAATAGTTGTTCATAAATTTTTGTAAGCCTACAATTTTGAATTTTGCAGCGTGAAGAGCTTTGCATTTTCCAAAGATAATTACCTGCACCGTTTGTTATTACACTAAATTTCCGCGTCGCGTGAAAATGGCAAACAACCGTACTGATTACAGATAATTGCAATGTACTGAATTTCAATTTCCGCTGCACTCGCTGCATTAAATAAATTGCATCAGATATATTTTGCTATTCCGAACAAAGCTATCAATATCTGTGTCATCCGATTTACAGACTCTGTGTCGTTCAACTTTAGATTCTTTACACACACTCCGCCGAAATGTTTTCCCTCCATAAAGCAATAGAATGAATGTTAAAATTTTTTGGAAATGATTTTCAATAGTATTTTCAATTTTAATTTTTAAACAGGAAGACTTTGACAATTTCTTGTTGATATGATTCTTATAAAGCACGATTCGTTGTGAAGAATTTTGCTATCTCAACAACCCTTTGTTTTTTTTTTTCGTCTTTTTGTAATTTTTTGTTGAAAAACGCAACTATGCGAAATTAAAAATATAATTTTTCAATAAAAATATAAATCGATATAAACTTTCTTAAATCAAGAAATGAAATAAATATATCCAATGCAGGAGCAGTTTTAGGGGCTGGGAGGAGCGCCCTTCCCTTTTCAAAAACTTTCTAAACAGTATATATAATTGCTGATTTTTTATGTGAATATTGTGATAAAAATATACTTCCATCAAGTGAAAAACCGTTTTTTCTAAACAAAAGTATGTAAACCAAATAATAAATTGTTACGTTTGTGCCAAGTTAATTTCTGGGAAATCGTAGAAGATTTGAATCTACTATGCTGTAAGCATTTTATCATTCTTTTCCTCACTTGGGAGTTTTTTGTAATAGTGGTCAGAGAAATCCTTCCAGACAGAAAATTGATACATCATTCAATTCTAATTGACTCAAGCAAAAGACAAGATTCAAAAAACATCATTTTGATTACAAACAATGAAAATGTCCAACTGGAAATTCTGATGATAATAAAAATTGCATCGGTTGCTCTGTTGGAACAATAAGCACTGAGCTCTTCGGCTATTAAAAGGTCAATGTTGCCTAATTTCAGAATAAATGAAGCCAGTTTCACTAATTACAATTGAAGTATTAACCGGATGAAAAAAACTAAGTACATGAATAGATCTGTGAGGAACAAATGGAGGTAGAAAGATCAATTAAGCTTTATAACGCGTCTGAAAAAATATTTGTGCATACACAGATACACTCACAAATACCAAGTTAATTCTTTTACTATGCAGTCATAAATAATGAAAACCACTAAAAAGTCGGTAGGTAGAATATATGAGAGTAATAAAACGGAAAACAAAACATTTCAACACAGATAATTTTGTTTCTAAGTCATAAAACATTTTTTTGTTGTTGGTTATACTACATGTTTACAGAATAAATGGAATTTTTTAAAATTCATGCTAGTTTTTTTCTTTTCATATTTTGACTTGTAAACTCTCTAAAATATAATTTAGAAGTCAGAAACGAGGAAGCTGTTAAAATATTATCCGGGCTTATTAGAAAAATTCGTAAAGTTTGATCTGTGCTATCATTCGTTTAGTCACACTAACCGAAAATAACATTTGTGTAATTTATTGGCGTTGGCCAATCTGTGCCGGTAATTTTATATCAACGCATGATGTGGCTCCATTTCTTTAAACTTAGTTTAACGTCCTTGTCAACCATCAAAGTTTTCACTAATGCACTAAAACATAACCAATCATGTCATTAATTCTCTACTAACTTTTTACGTTTTCATTTTGGCATCAAATTTTTCCACGGCAACGATGTTTGTTTTCTAAGCAAATATCCACTCATATTACGTAAGGATGACGTAGGCAAGGGATTTATTGCGATTGTAGTGTCACATCATAGATTAGGACAATTGAAATGCATTATGCAACATTTAATATTTATTCCTCGGTTATGTAATGTAGAATACAATATTTTTTACTTACAAATATTCTAAATGGAATTCAATAATGGAGGGAACAAGCTATTTATATTTTTTAAAACTAATCTTTTTATGTCACTGAGACTTAACATTTCCATGGTGAGTTATCAATGGATTTAGCGTTTTTGAACTTCACTTTGTTTCATTCTAAACACCACTTGCGAATGACGTATTGCCACTATTTCTATGTTATGTGTTATGTATCATTTCATTTAGTACCAGTGTATTGATCCGTCTTCAATTGTTCGGATATCTGGCTTTTGAGTATTTAGAGTAATTTAAAAAGCATCGGTGATTTTTTCGGGTTTGTGGTATAAAAAGATTGAATTTGAGTTATATTGTTAATGCCTCAGTGGTGTGTGGCACTCAAGTTCATTCTCTGTATCTATATATCTAAATTTAGTCTCTATACCATTAAATTACCCGATCGAAATTGGTAAAAGCATTGACCAGGGAATAGTATGGCATAAACCTTAAACCATGATCCCTCCATTTTCGATATCTTAGCAATAGCCAAGCTAAGACCTGTTTTGTAGACACATAGTAATAATGGATAAATGCACATCATCATAATTAGGGCAACTAATTTTACACTGTAGAGTAATTGAATTATCATGTAAGTGATTACATCAAGCATCCAAATGACACTAATTTCCTACCCTCAACCAAAGCCGTTCAAAATAATGTTTTTCATAGTCTCTTGAAAGTTTTATTCTTTAGTTCTGCAGTAATTTTTAAGGCTGCCTAAACAGTTGTGTTCTGTTGTGCAATCTGATCTACAAGTTTATCCCAGGTTTAGGAGAAAGCTAAATCCTACCATTTGTGCATTACAAATGCTGTCATGTAAGACGCTTTAGTTATTCCTGAAAACAGAATTATTGATAACAGATTCTAGGCTTCTTTAAAAATTCACCCTACCTTTAATCGCTAGCAACCGTATAGATCGAGTAATTTAGGTAATCTATATGGGTTCAGTGTTAATTTTGTAGAATGAGATTATAGTTGCTTAATGAAATAGATAGTTCACTTTAAATATGTTTGACTACCGGTGCTAATACATCTCCTATCCAAAATAACCAGCACTCATACAATATACCCTCTAGATTTTTTGGGTTTTGTCGATAAACATCAAAGTGCGATCGGTTGCAATTCGATTTTTAAATATGCTTCTGTTAAAGATCTTATAGAAAAGTTTTTAGTTGATCAAAGTGCATTTCATTAAATTTTGTTATAATCAGAAACATTGTTTGAAATTCGTGTTTGAAATGTGTTTATCATGATTGAAAAGGTTGATTATTTCCAAGTAAATTCTGTCCCTTCGATGGAAAATAATAAATGACCTTCTGAACCTCTAGCTTAAAAGTATTTCTCCTAGTTCAAAATCATAATCAAACAATTGTGGTGTAGGATTATTCAAGCTGCCATTATTCCAAACCATTAAATTGAACTGTTTAAGATTACAGGTTTGCACATTTTCTAATTACCTTCCTTCAGTTTATGTGGGGTTATGTTTTCCTTTAGCCTTTGATGTTCACTAGCGCATTTCCAACGACCATTATTCTATTGCATGAGTTCATAATTTTATAAACATTCCATTTATTACATGTCATTAAATATGCATAAGTAACTTTCAATTGCATTATAAAGTACATTAAATTATATATATATATATATATATATATATGTATATACAGGGTGGGGCAAAAGTAACCTTACCCAAACAGAATTCTTAATAGAAAGTTTTAATGCACAATACATGAGGAAAGTATTCTCTAACAAATTTGAACAATTCTTAACGAAAAGTTTCAATACACAGTACATGAGAAAAACATTACAAATGATTCTCGATGTGTCTCCCATTTTCTTGGATGCATAGGTCACACCTTTTAGTAACAGTGTGACAAATGTCAGACAAAAGATTTTTATCTGCATTGAGATCGTTGAATTCCTGAATAATGTAATCACGAAGATTGGCCATTGTTTGAGGTCTCCTTCGATAGACTCTTTCCTTTAAAATACCCCACAGTGCAAAGTCACATGGGGTGATGTCGGGACAACGTGGAGGCCAATCAATTGTTCCTCTTCTGCCAATCCAGGTTTGAAATGTCAAGAAAGTTGCGGACTTCCCTCGAAAAATGTGGGGGAGCTCCATCCTGCATCCAATTGTTATTTGCATCTGGATCAATACGAGGCATTACGAAATTTACAAGCATATTCAGATAATTTTGACCATTTAAAAAAATCATCATCAAAAAAATAAGGCCCAATAAGGAATGTCGATGATATGCCTC
Source organism: Hofstenia miamia (assembly GCA_900660155.1). NCBI lineage: Eukaryota > Metazoa > Xenacoelomorpha > Acoela > Hofsteniidae > Hofstenia > Hofstenia miamia. Next base: position 702,437 of record CABFPE010000257.1, read on the forward strand.
CCCATACACAAACACCTTGAGATTGTACTTTTTTACTGTCATCAATAAGATGAGGGTTATTAACCGAATAATAAACACAGTTATGCCTATTAACGGCACCATGCAAGTGAAATGTCGCTTCATCTGTCCAAACGATTTGTTCAATGACAGTGGCATCATTTTGAGTGGCAGCCAGATGCCATTCAGCAAACTGAGTTCTCCGATCAAAGTCATCTTCATTCAAGCAATGCAATAAACGTGGTCTCCACATTTTTAGTTGTAGATGTTTCATAATTCTTGATAAGCTTCTCCTTGACAAATTCAGTTCAAAACTGGCTCTTCGCTTGGAATAGCAGGATGGGCATCATAGAAAACTCGTACATTTTCTTGGTTGTCAATGCTACATGCAGATAAAGGCCTGCCACTCTTTTTAACATCATGAGCCGTTCCTGTTTCATGGAATTTTTTAGCAAGTTCATACATTGCCTGTCTGGAAGGTACCGCTGCATTTCGAAAGATTTGCTTAAATTTATTCTGAACTTTATGTGAATCCTTGTCTTTCAGCCAATCTACAAGAATTAAGATCCTCTGCTCTCAATTAATCAATGCACAGTTATTAAAATATTCAATTAATAAACCATCTATGATTGCAAAATGAGATGATGCTCTTAGACGATGGAATATAATTAGTCTAGATAAACAAAATATCTATTCTAGTTGGAACCTAGTGCTAATACTTTTTACTAATGATTTCTGTAAGGTTACTTTTGCCATTATATATATATATATATATATATAATTTTGGAATAATTGTACACAGCCATTACAGGACGTATTAATAATGATTATTATTAGTAGGACATGATCCAGTTTCGTCTGAAAGAACTGTACCAGTATNTGTTATTTGCATCTGGATCAATACGAGGCATTACGAAATTTACAAGCATATTCAGATAATTTTGACCATTTAAAAAAATCATCATCAAAAAAATAAGGCCCAATAAGGAATGTCGATGATATGCCTCCCCATACACAAACACCTTGAGATTGTACTTTTTTACTGTCATCAATAAGATGAGGGTTATTAACCGAATAATAAACACAGTTATGCCTATTAACGGCACCATGCAAGTGAAATGTCGCTTCATCTGTCCAAACGATTTGTTCAATGACAGTGGCATCATTTTGAGTGGCAGCCAGATGCCATTCAGCAAACTGAGTTCTCCGATCAAAGTCATCTTCATTCAAGCAATGCAATAAACGTGGTCTCCACATTTTTAGTTGTAGATGTTTCATAATTCTTGATAAGCTTCTCCTTGACAAATTCAGTTCAAAACTGGCTCTTCGCTTGGAATAGCAGGATGGGCATCATAGAAAACTCGTACATTTTCTTGGTTGTCAATGCTACATGCAGATAAAGGCCTGCCACTCTTTTTAACATCATGAGCCGTTCCTGTTTCATGGAATTTTTTAGCAAGTTCATACATTGCCTGTCTGGAAGGTACCGCTGCATTTCGAAAGATTTGCTTAAATTTATTCTGAACTTTATGTGAATCCTTGTCTTTCAGCCAATCTACAAGAATTAAGATCCTCTGCTCTACATTAAACGGCAATGCACAGTTATTAAAATATTCAATTAATAAACCATCTATGATTGCAAAATGAGATGATGCTCTTAGACGATGGAATATAATTAGTCTAGATAAACAAAATATCTATTCTAGTTGGAACCTAGTGCTAATACTTTTTACTAATGATTTCTGTAAGGTTACTTTTGCCATTATATATATATATATATATATATAATTTTGGAATAATTGTACACAGCCATTACAGGACGTATTAATAATGATTATTATTAGTAGGACATGATCCAGTTTCGTCTGAAAGAACTGTACCAGTATAGTCTAAAAAATTTTCGACATTTTTTAGTACATTTACTTTATGGACTCCATATAAAGTTATTTACGAAAGATTTGTTAGGAACTCGGATTTTTTTATTTAACAAGAATACCCGCCACCAATATATATACATATATATATATATATAATTGTTTTAAGTGCTTGTAAAGAAGGGTGTATTTAGATTCTTTATTGATTTTACTCAGCGATACAAGTAGTTTTAGTATCGTTTCAGGGTTTGAGCATTTAAGTCTGCTGTATGTAATTTTGTAAATGTTTTTGAAATTTTTTAGGCTCTACATTTGTAAAGCTAAGATGTACAACAGTTACTTTCACACTATTATCCAGAATGTTTAGATATGTATTTATCGCCGATTTCGCCAAGTCCTTCACTCGAATATGATCGCCGGTATGCTTTCTCTACTGTATAAGTGAATTGAGAAATATACTTTTTTAAAATTATTGATGCTTGAATGAGTTTGACAAAAACTACTTAATTATAATTATAATATTACTATGTAATGTATAATGAAATTATCTTCTTATCACAATCTAAAAATTTTGATAAGTTCAGGCTTTTTTATGTGTAAGAACCTTCTGTGTATGGAAAATCCTTGACTAATATAAGATCCTAGTGTGTAGATGGTTGGAATGTTTGCCATAGTTTATCACTCAAGCGTGTTGACAATTTGATGATTGAGTTAAGCGTAGCAAAGTGTATTTAGTCTACGTTAGAATCACGTTTAACAAATATCTCTTGCTATTTACACTTCTTATTCCGTCGATCATAAATTTATCCAGCGATTAATTTATCATCAACAATGTCAACCGTTCATAGGGAACGTCATTCTTGTTTCCAATGGGAATTCCTTGATCTTCATTACAAAGGTTTTCACCTCAGGCATGTCCAACGCATCAGTTGTAAAGTATAGAGTGCACATTCCATTTATTTGTTTTTTAAATATAACTTTTGTGGCCTAATTTTTGCAACGATTTCTCATTCTCTAAACTTGCATTTCTTTTCCAGTCCACATTGAAAGAAAGCAAAGAACAATATGTAATGGAGAACATTGACCATTTATTTAGATTTTCGTTGTCCTCTAACTTTGATTATTATGTTAACAAAATAGCGTTTGTTGTTTTGATTCTGCCTCACTACATATAGTTAAATGGTTATACGCATAATATATTCAAAACAATTTAATCTCAATTGAGGAATCAACTTCCTTACACAGTTGTTTGTACAGAGCTTAAGATTTTATTTAATATATTAAGGAGAATCTAGTATTAGGATTTTAGGATTTGATTGATATTCGTAGATAAATGCTTTGCTTTTCCTTAGTGTTGAGTGAAAAAATGTGAATCGGATCTCCGTAGTGTATCCGGGTCTTCCGCCAACACACCGACCGCTCCATCTAGTTAAACGCATTAAGAAAACATCGGGTAAAACAAAATGTATAAATGCACAAGCAACATTTTAACACAGTCTGTTTCCAAATGTTTTTAACAAAGTACCAGAGCCAAGTATTTTGCTGCTCATGTAATTCATGCATTTAAACAAAATATTTCCAAGCAATGTGCATATAAAATGTGATAGATTCTGTTGACAGATTGAGGTAGCTTTTCATAAAAATCCTTTTGTTTCTAAATAATGCTTAAGTTTTGTATTTTTAGAGCCGACAAACGCCGCTGGTCATATACGGCTAGTATATCACGGGAGGTTTCTGTTACACCATCTAACGTTTCCGTAAGATTTTGTTTTATATCCAATATTTGATTTACGTTTTTCACAAGATAGTTCAAAGTAATTCCCCTTAGAAATTTCTTATTGCAATGCGAAACTAATTTTCAGCAATTAATTTATTTAGGTTGGTTAAATATTTGCCAAAATGAGTAATACTACACACTGAAGCAGGGAAATGGTCACCCTCTTAAATTACCGTGTCCCAAAATCAAATTTTATGCATTTTTGTTTGCACCCTGTTTCTCACGAAGCCATTTGTTGTTTATTCCTTAATCCAGAATTAAATATGCGTTGGACATTTTGTCGATTTTGTTCATTTAAATGTCTCCTGAGGGGTCATTCCCTCACGAGACTTCTTGTAAATAATGCTGCATCTGATCAACTCTTAACCCCCCTCCCCCTATTTTCTAGACTAGTTATATCGAATTTTGGATTAAACCAGTTTTTTGAAAGAATGTCTAGATATGGTATCTGAATTTCGGGCAGAAATATTTTGAGTGTATAAACCAACAGCAAATTAATGCCAATATCCTTGAGATAAAGTGAAGACAACCAATTTTTACCCAGCAATTATCAGTATAGTGTTCAACTCTATTGACCGCAGAATTCTAGTCTGTGGATAGCTAATTAGGGTCGCCTGACGAAAGCATGTTAATTAATTTTTACAAATCAAAATCTCATTGTAGATCATTGTAGGTAATTTTGTCTTAAAATTTTTGTAAATCACGAGATGACTCTGCTCTAATATTTATTTCAATTTCCAATTTGTTTGACATACAGTATATCACTTTGCTGAATCTTCAGTAAAATTGGAAAGTTCATGCTTTTTTGTTTTAATTTCTATCAGTGATTACCTCTTATTCCATTTCGATATTTAATGCTAGAAATTAAAGTTTAATTCAACGTTTATTTCAGATTTTTTAAAAACGTTTTTTTTCACCCTGCTTCTATTATTGCCATTGTTCATTTAAGTTTATGCTTATGTCCTTTATAAAGGATTAAATTTTTTTCCAAATTTTTAAGCCAATAATGAAATTTGAAAATCCTGAGATGTAAGCACAACTATTAGTAAACATACTGTTTAAAAGATTCATGATTTTTAATTGAAAATTCCAATTTTCTAATTCCCAATGTTCAGGAAAACAGGAGGTCTACAGTTCATGGGCGGAAAAAAATTGCGTCCATTATTTTGTTTTCTATAAATTGACTACCCTACTCCCTTGCGAGTGCGCCGTGCGCAAAGCCGATTTTAGATAGCTTTATAAGTTTGGGAGTTATGAGCGTTTAAACTTTTCTATAGAAAATAGTTAAAAATTAAGGTTAATATACATATGAATCATTTAAGGTCAAATTCAATGCGAAGTGTCTGTAAGCAATTTCAGCCTTTGTGCTCACGAAGTACACGGAATCATTGAAGAACATCTCAGTCTGATTCTATATCGACCATACTTATTTTCGAGAATTTCGATTAATAAATTTGCATCGCCTGTAAATATTACCAAAGATGTAGTGTAGACAATCGATTACCACATCAAACAGCATTTAGTTACGTCATATCGACTGTAAAATCAATATAGACAATGGATCCGATTCTAACAAGAGATGAAAGTGTGTTATTTAATACGAACACCAATCATATCGTTTATGGGCCTAATGATTTTAAACCTTTTATATCTAGTTGTTTGTAGTTCGTTCTAGAGGCAATTGCCTGAATTTTATTATCTTGATTTAAAGGTTTTTTTACATATAGGTGTATATGTGAAGCACCTCCCCATTTCCTTTTTCCTTCGCACTTTTTTGGTGTTCGAACAGTTGTAGGTCATCAGAAATTTTAATGTAAGGAAGAGCAGAATAATATATTTTTGGAGTTTTAAACGTATATTTTGAACCGAAGTATATATGCATTTAAAGCAGATTTGATTTTACGAAAACCTGTATTCTGTAAGCAGGAACAAATGTTTGACTGAAAATATTGGTAGTTGTAAAGATTTTGACAATTATGGTTTGGAAGTATCCCATTACAAAGTTTTTAAGGTTTAAATTAATATCTTTCATGAATTGAAAATTAGCACCAAATAACTGAGCGACACTTTGCCACAGCCGTCATTTTCTCAGCAGGGATTATTTGTTTAAGTGGCGTGTAGCTCTATACTGTTTTTAGCTGTTTTCCTAACCGACAATTTCTGACAAATTCACGGAAAGATCTCGATCGTTTTGGTTAAATATTTAGATTGCAGCGATTTGTTACGAAACTATAGACTAGTTGGAACCTTACTGCCAATTTGACCCAACTAGGTATAAATAAAATGTCCTTTGGCAAAGTTGTATTCCAAGCTCTAATTGGGGTTGTTGTGAATCGCTCTCAGAATTATTTAGTTCGTATCCTTCAGATTTTTGCACAGGATTTCTTCAAATTTTTTGCATGTCATTTAATTGAAACAGTATTAATAAGCCTATGTACATATCTCAAAGGGATTAAAAAGCCCTGCTCTTAATCATACAAGTGCTTAACATTCGTGTTATTTTTAGTTTAACTAAATTGATTCAAAATTTTAAATTTCTAAAATTGTCCGCTAGATGTCGTTATTACTTATGTTAATAAAATGCGCTATGCAAAATTTTTTGAAGTTACTTGATTAAAAAGTGAAATTATAATGTATGTATGTCACTGTTATGTTCAAAAATGAAATTTGCGAGCGCAACGTTTTTTAAGTGAAGGTTTGAATATAATTGCTGCATGCTGATATTACATTAACACATTCATATTTGTAGACATTTTCAAAGTTATTCTTTCAATTTACTCGATCAACCTACTGAGTGAATTTGGCCACTACAATTGTTTTTTTAATTTCTTGATTCTCTCAACTGTTTTGTTAAATTCATTACTTCAATTTTCTAATTATACAACTATGGCTTACCGTTGAGTTTTTCTAATTTATATTCCTAAATTCCACAATCGAATTCAATAATTCTGAAAAATGAAGAACTACTTTCCTCTACTATTTCCTCTTTAGAAACGTCGTTGTTTTTGTTATGTTCATTAAAACCCAAATGTTAATGTTTAGGACTCCTACCTTTTAAGTCCATCTCAAAACGGCTACACAACAAGTCTTGCTAAAGTCATTGCATTTGCGTTTAATCATTTGTCAATGTTAATTTTAAATCTGTGTTCGTTTGAGTGAACATCAAGTATTAATGAGTTATATCGAGGTATTTCGAAATGTAATTTAATTTTAATTGTCGTGTTTGCGATTGCAATATGCTGATTTTTATATTTCAATGTAATTTTAATATTACTAAATTTAAATTAAGGATTTCAATTGTTGTTCCTTCCTAACTGGGAAGCAATACACTGACCTGGTGTTTTGCATGTTCTTTCTTAATTAGCAGTTGTTTTCTATAAATTTTCCATTTTAATGCGTTTATGAGAGTTGTAAAGTATGCACGCTAGAATAAATGGGAAACTGTTCGTATCTGTTCCCAACTAATTTCGTGGGATTTCTCATGACGAATATGAAGGACCTCGGCGAATGGCATATGGCCTGAAGATGTTGTACTTAATTATGCGACAAGAAACTATGCCTATCTCGGCTGAGCCCGCATACTCCCTTTTATGTCTTTTCATCTCACACTACTTGACAATTTGCATCAATTAGGCAAGCATTGTTCAAAGATATGGGTCACATTGTCTAGACTTCATTTCCACAATTGATAAAATTGTTTCAAAAGAAATTTCGCCTTGGCTTTATCGCCGAATTCAGTTATTGGCTGAAATGGGAGTCTAGTTCGCCGTCTGGTGTTTGTTTGTCGCACTATTTCGCGACGTAACTGTAAATCGTGGAGAAATTTTCTGAGGAATCCTTGATTGCGGTTAACTAACACCATCTTGCGAGAGGAAGTAAGTTATATTCCGACCGCATTTGGAATTATTCTGTTACTTGTTTATTATAAAAGATAAATCAGTGGCTGCACTGTTTATACCATTGGGTGAGTGGCTTTTTCTCAACATTACTTCGTATTATTTAGTTATTTAGTCTCACGAATATTTACTTCCCTATGTTAACAAGTGGTTATCTTTCATCTTGTTATAATGGGGATTGAAACCCAACTAAGATATTTTTGAAATTATATATCTTGAATCTTCCTTTTTTATTATTTACAGGTATATATGACCATTTTCAATTGACTCTTTTCAAAATATTTCAAAATCCACATGCATATTCATTTTTTAGTTCACAGCCCACACGAAAACTATATGTTTTTAAAGTTTGTTTCAATTAAATCTTAAACTATGATCTGTTGATGTGTTCTAATTGGGGCTAATGCAATCGTTTGCTTTTCTAGGTCCCTTATGAATCTGTGTTTTTCCAAGTTTCTAATGTGTAGCTGAAATGGAGTTAACAAATTTAAAAAATTCTAGACATTTGTTTTGATTAATTACATCACCTGAAGGAATTCATTTGAACAGTTCTTGATCTGCACTCTGCGATGGCGTTTACCTATTGGCACGCCTTTCTGTTTGACACGTTTTAATTTTCTACAATTTCATTTAAGGATCTTATTTTTTTCTTGCTTTTAAATAAACGGTAAATATCTATATTTACACAAACAGTAAGGCTCTGCATGATCAGAGCTTGTTGGTCTCAATCTCAAGTAGTTAAGTAGTTCCAAGTGTGTTGTATCCTAGTCTCTTACCATTAAATACTCTATTCCCGTATAAAGTCATGACAATTGCTATGGATACATACTTTTCCTACATGTATAAAAAATTAGTATCAATTAGCAACCAAGCAGTCTAGATTTTTTCAAAACAACAGCCGTCAGAAATTAGTTAGAATCTATAGTTTGTGGCCCCTGTTATTTCAATTTTTGGTACTATTTCCGTTGCAATGGTACTGGGACCAGTGAGTCTTTTAGAGGCATTTGATTTTTACATTTATTCAATCCATGCATTCAGCTGCATGCTATGCTGTTCACTTCCCTACATGTCGTTGAATGTTTCTGAGTGTTTCATGCCAGAAATGAAGAAGAGCCCACTAGGTTTTGGTGGTGCTCAGATTTCGTTGATGTTGTATACATACATTTTTTTGATTTAGTTTTTCAATTATTTTTTAGAGAAGTATTTTCTTTAATAGCAGAGTAAGTTCATATAAAGGGATTTTCTAAGTTATAGCACCCACTTGTGATCTAAACTTTGCTATTGCAATTTTCAACTTTTTTAAAGTCTGTTCCTTAAATCCCGCGTTTGATATTTTTTGCAGCTTAACAGTTCACATTTTGCCCAACAAGTTATTCCTTAAATATTTTGAAAATTTGTTTCTAAAACCTGTTTTTATGTTTGATCATTAATATAATTTTGAAAATTTTTTAATTGTTTTTATAGCCCTTGTGCATATATTTTTTGTGCTTGTGCTTGAACGGTCCCC
>CABFPE010000257.1:721562-735364 GCA_900660155.1 Hofstenia miamia
TATATATATATATATATATTCTTCATTTTTTCATTTCAGCTTATTTGATTTTACCCAATTTCCAAAGTTTATTGGTAGTACAAACTATCTCTGAGATAAATTGAAAATAGAAAAAGTCTAGATCGGAGTTAGACACTGGACCTTCCGTGGTTACCACTTGAACTATCGGTACTTCAACGACACTTACTGGTGCCAGGCCGTGCTATGAAAGCTATGTAAACGCACACGTCTACGATTTTTTATGGTTGTATATGTAGACTGATATTTGCGTGCATACATTGTTCTTACATGTACATTTCATTTTGATAGAGTGTTGTCACCATTTGACAAGCTCGTTGTTTTCTTGTCAAGATGTATATCAAATGAGAATTACAGGTAGGTAGCCTAGCGCGCGAATTTCGATGATTTCATTGTTCTTCGATATTTCAATATGTCAAACGTGCATATCAAACAGGTTATAATATTTTTAACCCATAGCATTTAGCATATTCCTTCTCGGCTATCCTAATTGCCCCTTCTATTATTCTTTCATTGCAGACGCAATGATCCCAAAATAGTTGTAAGAATATTTAGGCTGAAAATTTCAAAAAATTATTTGCGGGCCCGTGTTCAACTCTTCTATAGATTTTGTTGTAGTTTTCCATAATCATCATCATCGCCACTGATTCAAAGCATTAATTGCAAAAAATAGTAAATAAATCTCATCGCCTGAATAAATTTTAAGTAATTTAATAAATAGATTATTTAGTATAAAGAGAGAAGAATATAATGAAATAATGGAAATCGTTATATTAATAATTTAATTTATTTTTCATATCCCCCTGGTAGATACAATGCCAGAAATGAAACAATACTTATTAAAATTGCATTTCATAGTAGTCGAAAGAATGCATGCAATTTCATCTTCTGTACATTTCTTAGCGTGAGGTTCGTAAAATTAAATTCGAGATTGTAATTGTTGAATAATAAACTGAATTCGTCTGTCATTAACAAATAATACTCACTAACAGGGTAAACGTCGCTAGTCGTATTAAGGAATTTGTTTAAGATTCACGCCTTGATTGTTCCAGAAGGCTTTTTCCACACCAACAATTTCTGAGTCGGCGTTTCCCGCGCTTCTTTCAGTACAAAGAATTGTTTGTGGGGTTTTGTTTAACAGAAGATTGTTGTATCATTTTCAACATATCGCCTCACTACTTTGGCAAAGAAGGCGAGATTTAAAATATGGCACTTTTGGTGTTGTTTAATTTCTATTCTAGACTAAGAATTTAACATTTCATGTCCTATTGACGTATTTGCAGTTTGTTTGTTTGTTTACGCTTCATCGGGCAGCAACAAAAGCATAGCGATCTTGTTTTCACTCGAGTGATACAAATTATCTAAACAATTCTTCTTCAATTTTATGTTATATTAACTTTCTGCATCACTTCCTGCAAACTTTTATTAAAGTCGCACGCATACATAAAGCAAATTAAAATGATTCCTGCCTCAATATTACAACACACAAAAGTTTTTTTGTGCTTTCTTAGAAGCTCCCTTGCATTCGTAAGTGATCGCATTCGCTTAGAACTTTAGTATTTTCTTAATTATTTCTGAAATACTTTAACGAATTGTAGATTGCATTATTTGTCCTGTAGGGCAGTTCCAACTTTTTAAAATCAAAGAAACAAATTGAAATTCACAATATAAAGTAGTATTTGTTTGACTGTTTGGAGTTTTTCATTTGAAAAACGGGTTTCACAACTCTGTCTGAGTGAGTCCCATAATGCTGAAGCCCATTTCTAGGGTGCTGCTAAAACAACCTTTTGTTTTCATAACTAATTCGACAAAATTGAATGTTTTTTATATGTTCAATGATAGTATGTTATAAGAAGGACATGTGACTGTTGTGTATCAAAAGTCCTGTTTGGGTATATAATTATGCCATGGGCTGTTCATTAAAACCATTTATCATTATCAAAAGAGTTTTCTATATTGTACCACTATTGCGAGGTTTCCAAAATATGAATGTTTCTAACGATTGTGTGAGTTATGTAGGGAGTGGAGAATGTAAATCAGTTTCCATGCCTATATTCGGGTTCAAAATTATCTCGCTGTAGTGAGTCAGTCATTCGCTTACTTTTAACAAAAGAACTGTGTATACTAGGCGACCATCGGGAAATTACAAGTCAATGAGAGGTGTATTAAATGCGATAAGCTCCTGATAAAATTAAAATAGAAATAAATGCATTCATTTCCGTTTCCTTAATTGGTTTCCATGTATTCTTGGTAATGCCCAGATCGTCGGAATCTCAGCAAGGAACATATCAATTTCACATTTTTCTGACTTTAATAAAATTTATTTACGAAGTCAGAGTCTTAGCTAAATCACAACGGATTTCCATTTTCTACTCGATGAAATTGTTTAAATTTTTACCAATTTCTGTTGACTCACTTGATATGAGTGTGACGTGTCTAGAATAGAAAGTGAAATCAGGTACTCGATTTCAGGTTTCGCGTCGGGTTCAGGCACAAAGATTAGATTGATTATTAAAAAATTCTGATGCTAACCCGTTTCCACTAGGAATTTTTTCAAAATCTATGATGACTTCAACAAAAATTTTTTAAACGCTTATATTTCACGAGCTAATGAAATCTAAAAACCACAATATAGAGAATAGTATCCTCTTTATATTTCGCTTTAAATTCGCGACCTGGCGCTGTACCGTCCAAGCGCACCTTTGCAACAACCTCTGACTTTGCGCACCGCCTGGATGGGACTCACACAGATTGTCTTCAAAAAACAAAATCTTTCAGCGTAATTGTTGTTCCCATGGACAGTAAACCGCCTCGTTATCTGAACACTAGGTATGGAAATAATTGAATAATTTTGCAAAAATAAAAAAATATTTTATGCAATTCGGACTTAAGAATATGTTTTTGCACAAATCTTCATCATTGCATGAGCGGTCTCTACCCCACAGATATGTCCATGTCAAAATCTTTCAATATTTATTAACAGGCTAGAATAAAATTGTTAAAAACGCGAACAAATCGATTTGTTACGTAAAAGTAGCACTAGTGGAAATAGGGTTTATCACCGCTTGATTTGAGAAAGATACAATGAATTGCTGTTTACCCTATCAGAAAATGATTGGTACTAATGAAAATTTGATTGAACTGAGATCCATAACCTCAAATCAAAGTCCATGTTTCTGGTTGGATCGGGTTCAAATATTGAATTTTCACGCCGGGTTTGGGTAGTAAATATTCCGATCATGTCGGGTTCGGATCCATGGTTACCTCATGTTGTCACCCTCTAATTTAGAAGTATTGTATTCTCCAAATCTATGCTGTTACTAGTAATACGTAGGCCCAATAAAAATTTACAACCCTAAAATGAATAAAATGTGGATTAAGATGCTAACCTAGTGCTGAGGGTTGCCAGTGTGCGTTTGGTTTTAGCTTTAAATATTAATTTGAGTCTCTATTGCATTCGAATTGAGAGCGCAATTCACAAACAACTATGTAAAAATTTTCAGTGCATTGAAGAAAAAATGTCCTCGATTTCGTTGTTCAATCATGAATTTTTAATTGATTTAATGTATTGAACATCATCAAATTGTTTTTATTAGAATTGTTATTTAATGTAATGTTGACGCATACTGTCATTGGATTTGTTTCGGTATCATTTTTGCTACTTCCACATTACTTATTTTTAGCAAAGACGGCAAGTGCTAATTCTAAAAATCATTCATTTTTACAAAAGCGCAAAACTTCAGAAATGTTTTAAGCGTTATTTAGAAAATTATAATTCTGTAAGGTTTCTATGAAAATATAAATCATTTTGAACATGACATGAGGGTAAAAGTTATGAAAATTTAAATCATTTTGGACATGACATGAGGGTAAAAGTTATGAAAATATAAATCATTTTGGACATGACATGAGGGTAAAAGTTATGAAAAATCCATCCACTTTCTTTTCATAAATTTGCGTATGGAAGACGACTAATAGTAATTGATCTATAGTAGTTTTTTATTAGTAAGATTAAAATCGTTTTACGCTTCAAAGTTTATATTTCCATTTGACTTCATTTATCGATTGCATATTAACTTCAATAATTTGGGAATCACCAAGACGACTGTAGGTTTGAGCAGTACTGAACGATTAATTGTTCTTCTATTAATGACTGTTTGCATATCATTAGCGCATTGTCCAAAGATAAAAACATTGTAGCTGGGGGAAGAATAATGTAGTTAAAAATGCAGTGGAATAAAAAGTTGTTTGAACTAAGTGGCGCCACTAACCATTATATTTTTGTAGAATTCACTTGATTGGAAACTAGTGAATCATTCATCAATCTATAAATATCCGTTTGCTTTTTAGGAATCTCCATTATTTTCTATTTATTTGGCTTCTTAAAGTTTTTAAGTTTGCTTATTTAATAGTTTGCGTAATTGCCTATTGCTATTGTTCGCTAAAATTTAAATGCAGCACCTTCTTTTTGAGATTGCAAATTTCGTGTTAATGTTTTTATCGGGAATTTGATCTCCTTGCTATGCCTCTGGGAAGGGGATCCCTGAAAACTATCTTCATACAAAAATTTTAGAAAAAATCTAATTTAGTATGAACAGTTTATATGCACAAATTTCTGCGTGAATACACTGCGAATAGTCAGATATTGACTTTCAATATATGTCGAAATTCCATTACATTGATGAAATTTACTTCAAAGCTAGAGCTAGTAATGTAATGAGCCTTGTACAAGTTTTGAACATCAATGTGGCTGAAAATTCTGAGTAGTTGCACATAATAACTTTTTCAAGCTAAGTTAGTGTTTTTATGATATATTCAATACATGACCACTCATGGTATGGATATTATCTTTCTTAGTTAACCTTACCTTAGGGATTGGATGCACTCGAATATTTTTTTCTGCTATATATTAATAACTAATTTTCAGATGAAATTTTTTTGAAAGCAGGTTCTTTTGTACACAGGGTATTCTTCAAAGTAATTAATGTATCATAGAAAAATTAATAATATAGCAAAAATCATCGCTACCCACTTCTTCGATAGCGATCCCATGGTACTTTTGCCAACTTAAACTTTAAGAATCTTTCAAGTTCTTACAAAAATTTTCAAAAATTATCGTTATAATTAGAAAGAATTCAATTTGATACTTAAAAAAAATCCATTTGAGTATTTGGTGTGGCGATTTTTTTTCCAAAGACTAAATCAATTTTGTATTCCATTAATACATTACATTGCATTCTGAAAGTTTAAAATACTTCAACTTAAATTGTCAAGCAAATTCATGTTTAATGGCCAATCTTCAGTAATTTCATGTTAGTTTGAAAAGAACTGTTCCAATTGTTATGCTTTAAAAAGCAAACTAATAATTTTCTAAATATAGCAACACTTAAAAAATTTTTAAAACATTAAAGTTTAAGTTTTAACACTTCCAACAGTGATATCAATCCATAGCATCATTTCCAGGCTGGCCTTTTTCTAGATGTACAAATGCGTCAAGTTTGAATAAATACAAAATTCAAATTTAATGATATTTTTAATTACAATATGAAATTATTTTGTCAGAATTGAATTAATTTTTTGTGTATTATTTACAACTCTTACCAATTATTCAAGTTTCCACTTTTAAATTTTACGTGCCCAAATTTTGTGTAAAATATGTGTCGAAATACAATTGTGTTATTGTGCTAAAACAAAGAAAAAGTAACGTTTTCAGAAATTGAGTAAATGTTGAAAGATTGTGGTGCAGTTTGAGTGAACTTTATTGACAAGCATTTCGTTTGTTTGCTTGCTTTATGATACGTCAATTATTGATTGTAGACTACACATCAAGCCTTCGCACTATTTGTTTTTCAGTCGCTGCAACTTAATTAAAGTTCACATTGCAAATCTCCTTCGTCAGGGAGACTGTAGCTTTAGATTTATTCCGCCATCTTTGATGTTTTTTTATTGAATATACAAGTTCTATTTTCTAAAAGTATCCCATTCACTTCGTTCGAGTGATTATTGCTGGTAATTCCGAATAATTCTCAAATACCTTAGTCCACGTTGTTTTTAGTTTATAGTCATTTAAACTTTAGACGTTTTGAATTTCTTTCGTATTTCAAACGGCTTTAATTAATACCATTAAGGTCTTTTCAAAAAGTAGTGTTGTATCAATTCTAGGCTACGCTCATCATCAGGATTGTCAACAAGGGTGTAAAATGATCGATACTGATATCGTAATATTCGTTTCGATAAATTATCGGATCGTTTAAGCTGACACTATCGATGTCCTTTATAAACGACAAACTCTTATTCCAAATTTTCAAGCAATTTTCTCCAAGTCTATTATACAATTTGGAAATCCTGAGATATGATTACAACTATTGCTGAACGTGCTCGAACACAATGTTAGAAAGTGTATAAAAGCGTATTTTTTAAATGTTCACCATTCCAATGTCCAGGTAATCGTTACAGCTAGCCTCAACGCAGGAGGTCTAAAGCCCATGCCAGCAACAACTAAACCAAACTATTTTGTTTTCTGTAAATAGACTACGGACCAACAACGGGTCCGAATTAGGGATGAAAATGAAGAGCTACCGACACATCTATATCCAGTGGTGCTTACAGATTTTGTTTGAGTTATAAGCGTTTAATGTTTTTTAAGGTTAACCCTTAAGATACAAAGGGGTGGTGATCATTTTGATCACCTCCACTAAATATTTTAAATTTTTCTTAGACAAGACAGATCTGTTTCATGATACTTATTTATTATTGGAAAAATAATTTTGCATTTTTTATTGTGATAAAATAGTCATTTTTAATTTAAAAGCATAGAAAAATAAGCAACTTTTTCAATTGAAAAAACGGATTCATGAAACATGTTTTGTTTTACATGAAATTCATATAACAAGTCAAATATTGAAATATGTTTCATAACATCATTGCATTATCAATATTTTGTAACGCATTATCAACGTATTACAACTTTGAATCAATCGTATTTTGGCGTCCAATATCTATAGTAAGAATCAACATTGAATGTACAGAATCTTCTTTATTCCGTGCTTTCCGCAAATTGGCAAGTTACAATTTCGAGGCTGTCACATTGGCATCTCGAGGACGTTTGCCCTCTTGAGTGCATTTGCCACATCGGAGTCTTTCACTTGAAGCCCCAACTTCTTGCCATCGAACAGCACGAGGACTTGGTTGCCCTGTATATCGGGACAAATTCTCAACTAAGTACGTGCGAAGTCCAAATGGGCTGTCGGAACACCATTTCTATTTTCACCAATTCATCAGCTAGATTTATAAGAAATGTGCGTCTCATAGTGCGGGAATTGTTTTTTCCTGCTGTTAGATGATGAATATTGCAGATAGTTTGCACATTTATAGCCGTAGCATCAAGAATCAATACCCAGCTTATTGGAAGGTAGTTTAAGCTTTCAAATACGACGAAATATATCCTTTGGGCTAAAAATAATCTGGATGAGTTGAAATATATCAACATCGGACATAGTGTTTTTTTTCGTGGTAATCATTTTGATCACCCTTTGTATCTTAAGGGTTAATATACCTCAATAGTTATATTGATTATCGTAAATATCGATTAGGTACAAATTTCAATAGTTTTATTGAGGTTTTATGCTTCAGTGTTTACTGAAGAGCAATACCTGACCATTTAAATTATCAGACGAAGTGTTTTACGAGTGTTATTGAAAATATATTTCACACGTCTGAACAAATCTTCAGCAACAATTGATGTACAAGAAATGCAGTTAAGTGCTTTTTCAACTTTTGGTTTTGAACGTGCCATCCGGAATCAGCAATTATCGTAAGAAAACGATAGATAAATCGATATATTAAAATTTACGATAAATAATCTTATCGATAATATCGCCAATTATCGTTTTTCCGATAATCAATTTTACCTCGTTGGCTGTCAAAACTATGTTGCAATTAAATTATATTAGTTGCTTGTATTAGCATATTTATTAGTTAATTTATGGTATTGAAGGGATTAATTGTAATTGTAATATATTCTCCTTATGAAAATTAATTGATTGTTTTGTTTACGATACTGAGCACCAATGATCATGAGATGTAAGTCCTGATATGAACGTGGGGCTTAAACTGTAGGCTAAGCCCAACCTACCCCAGGAAGCTTTGGGCACTGCCAATTTAAATTAAGTAGCCATTCAATGAGCTTTGCCAAAAAACAATTTTTTTGTTTTGCTAGTGCAAAGATGAATTTGAGAAATGCATCTAAAAATGTCTATACACTGAAATTGAAAATCCTAAACTGTTTTAGAAGAATATATGATACTAATGTAAAATTTCTAAATGTAAGTTATATTTTTTAACACATTATTTATGTAACATTCATTGCATTTGGGTTGATTTGCGCGCACTTTTACGTAATATTAAGCCTTTTTTAATTTCAGACGATTTTTTCAACCCATATTTTCCCATGACTCTGTCCAAATCCTGCCCTGTCCGTCACGTGTCTATCTCTGTCTAAGTTATATGCCTGAATGCTTGTATAACATGCATTTGCTTTTGAAGATGAGGATAACACCGACACTAAATTTTCATTGTTTTGTTCTCATTTCTTGGTTTGTTTCCGTTCAGGAAAAGCGATCAAATTAAAAAAAACGTTTTTAGGCGCTCATTATAAGAAGCGTAAAATGCGTACTTTCGAACTATGAGAAGTACATAAAAATAATACAATGTTGTCGCTGAGTTTGCAAAATTGCGCTTTAGAGATGGAATGGTGCGAGAGCACTTTGGGAAATTAAATTTAACTAACTCGTAAAATTTCGTTAGATTTATTTAACTCTTTCCAATCATCAAAACTCAAGTTATCAAATTCCAATTTAACCATAGATTTGCATTTATTTTTAAACTTTAAATTACTCTCGCGAGAGTAACTATTACGAAAACTTTCAGGGTGGAGTGCGGATTTTGAAGACTTGTATGTAATAAATTTTTAAAGTACAGATGATCTTTGATTTTGTGAAGCCTTTGTTGGCTCTGTATCCCCTCCAATCGCACCCTTTCTTCACTGTTAACTTTAAATTTACTTAAAAATAGCTCAAACATTGAGTTGTATTCAATAATTAGGCGACCCACTGTCTCGATGGCGCGTTTAGGGGCCCCTTTTGGGGCCAGCTGCGAACACTTAATTAAAATGTTCTCTTTTCCTCAAAATTGAAAATAGTTCATTTTAATTCAAAATATGATTAATCGGTGTGCACATTTACTTTTGTTTAAAAACTTGTTGCTTACAATTTTTTCTGTAAAAATGGGTGTCAGCCCCCCCATGATTTAAAAATTCTAATGTATAGAGGAATTGAAAATTTTAGAAAGATAGTGCACATATTACGAGTGCCACCAATGTAGATTTTGTATTTGCAGTGCAAGGATCAAAATTATTGTATTTCTGCCTTTAATGTGATAAATATTAGGTATAATAAACCAATAAATAATAAATTTAATTTTTATATTCCATAAACATGTAGAGGTTGGGAAATATTTCTGTCTGATATTAATTTTACTAAATGTTTGAGGACATTTATATATTTATGAAAAATTCTCTCTAGCACTTATGTCTAGGCTTTATTTTTAATACGAAAACTTAGACAATGATGTATTCTATCCCCTACTTTTCTAACATGTGTAGACAAATTTTCTATCGCATAATATCGTTTCTTCTTTGATTTTATTAAATTTCATTCGATAAGTTTTAATCTAAATATTTTTTATGAAAATACGCAGATAAGATTGTTGAAAAGTAAAACACGGACATTGCTGATTTTATTTAATATACAAACGCTTTTGCATTATGCGGGAATTGTTAACTCTGTTTAAGGTTTTGATTTCAATGCTGGTTGTTTTCGTTTTATTATGGACGCATTTACATGTTTAATATCATTCAAGCATACATTAACGGCGTTGCGAAATTGTATATTTTCTTAAAAATTATTTTAAAACAATGTTCCTCATGTGGGGGATGCATTTCGGAATTTAAGGGGTGAATTATGACCTTGAAAGAAAGGTCTACTGGGGATGTCCTGGGCCAAATATTGTAAATCCATAATTTTGGAAATTAGAGGTGAATAAAATTTTTACAAATGTTCTAAAAGGACAATTGGTTTGGGGTCATTGGAAATAGTTTCTATTAGAAAATATTTACTGGGCAGGATGCCTCTTTTGAGATACCCAAAATGCAATGCTTTAGCAAGTATTTTTGAGGCATTCATTAAATTATTGTAAGTTTCGATGTCATAATTTTTTCAAGTGAATATACTGTATGATTTTGAGCTTACAATGAATAACATTTTTTTTCTTGTTAATATTTTGTTCGGTGGACGCATGCCACTAACGTCTATTTCTAAGTTTGGAAGACGATTTTCTTGCATAAATTTGTTAAAATGGATTGTAAAGTTAACTTGCTGACTCTGTTAGAAATTTACCAAAAATAAATTCTTCCTTGGATGTTATATAATGTTTATTAATGAAATTCTGCAAGCTTTCTATATGCAATTTTGTAAATTTTTAAATTATATTCAGGAAAATTTCATTAAACTCGTAATTTAAAATGAGTTGTTTTCTTAGGTATAACTTAATTTGGTATTTCATGAGAATTATATCTCGTAAAATTTTCAAGTGGGCTACTTCTAAAATAAAGAATTTGTATTAAACTAACTCAGTTTGAAATTTTACTTTATTTTCTGACAGTGTTTATAAACTAAGCAGACGTTTCCCAACAATTTGGTGAGTGTGTGTGAAGACATTTCCCCATCCACGCTTAATCTCTCGCATTCTTTAGAATTAATCTTTATGTTCACATAAAAGCCTAATGCCTTTGTACGTTTGTGTTTGAAGGTGAACTACATTCAGCTAGAAGTGAGTAGACAAACGCACTCGGACCCAGTTCTCACCAGATGTTCGCATTAGAAATAAATCTGCAATGTTACTGTTTTCTTAGGAAATATCCATGTACTTAATTTATCCGTATAAATACATTAGCATATACCCGACATCATGAAATCGATTGCTTCCCAATTGTATACCATCACCGTTGCATACTTTAAAGAACATTCTAGATTTTTCAATAATTATTATATTACGTAGTTTTTTATAGATGACATTTTTATGTAAGA
Source organism: Hofstenia miamia (assembly GCA_900660155.1). Taxonomy (NCBI): domain Eukaryota; kingdom Metazoa; phylum Xenacoelomorpha; order Acoela; family Hofsteniidae; genus Hofstenia; species Hofstenia miamia. Next base: position 732,725 of record CABFPE010000257.1, read on the forward strand.
ATATGTAATATGATTGATTTAATTCCACACTTAATGTTTTAATCATGTATTTTCCAGTCTATTGAGTTAGTCATTTTAACTTGGAATGCATTACCGCTTTGATTAATCTGCCAGCACATATTGGCTCCTAAACACTTTGGCCAGTGCCTACTCATTGGGACTAGACTAGGCTTGGGACGTCTTTCCGTTTTTAGTTTTGGGTTTGAACATTTAATTTGAGAATTTTAATTTATCTAAATATTGAGCAGTCATTTCCATATTTTAAATTTATTTTCTTGTTTTAATGGTTCCTTATATTATGTAGTTTACCCGTTTTGCAAATAAGTCGACGAACATTAAATTTTATCGGTAGCAATTTTGACAATGACATTGGTGTGTTTTGAGTCAAGGAGGCTAGATAACCAGTGTTTTAGAATGAAACAGGAAGTTAATAGCTTTATGAATGTATTTATATGAGAAATATCCTCTCTGACGTTAATCTCTCTATTATCTCGTCTCCTTCTCATAAACGTCTTGTCTTCTTCCAACTCAATTATTTATGTGCTACTCTTTCAGTCACGGCTAACTTTAACCAATGGATTCCCATTGTGATGTCTCACCCCAACGGTCCCATTTTACTCAATGTGCAATCATTGCGTTTTTTAATCAGTTATTTAGATCAAATTCGATTCAACGGTAATAAATCAATTCTTACTAACTTTGTATCGCATATGGTACTGTAGCCATATTGTATTTGTTCTTGTCAAATTATATATCGAAATATGTTTATCACCTGTGCAATTATGTTAATGGCAGAATGTTCAAGTGAGGGAAAACAGTAGCAATGTTCATTTTATACCTAAAATCTACTCTATGTATTGAAACCTGTTTAAAAGTGACATATTTTCTAAGAACGCATTACCTTCAATTGTGTTTCTTAAAATCTTAATGGCCAATGTTGGCCAGTGCAACTTAGTAACTACTTTCTTAGCACCATTAACATAGTAGTAATTGCTTTCTTCTTTAATAATGCGCGGTTCGTTGATTTATTGGAATTAATACATTTGAGTTTAGTCTACCAGCTCTAGTCAAGAGCGTCTGAATCAATCGTATAATTGCCCTTCCAGCCAAGAGCGGTTGAACCATTGCGCCTGTGATGAAATAAACAATCATCTTATTAATCGATTCGATCAGCATTCCCCCATGAAGACCCGATCGAGGAGTCTCAGGTATGTACATATTACTTTCATCAATATATTATATATATTTTTCTTATATTGTTTTAATATTTACAATAATTATTTCGTTGTTTAATGAAACCAGGAGTAATTTTCGTTAATAATGATTGTTAGAAGTTGCAGATATTTCCCACCATTTTATTCGAATTCCTTCCCAGATGAAGTAATCATTAACGACAGTTGCAGACGTGTTTAGATCTTTCTGACAGCAATCATGTTCTAACTAGGCATGGCAGCGTTTAAGGTGTTTCTATTCTATGGAGGCTATTTTTTCTTAACGTCCAGTGCTCGCATTCCTTTTACATATTTTAGAAATAAAATTTATCCAAAATATTTCAACAGTTAGACACAACAACGTTTACGAATTTGGTTTAATCGCATAAATTGTTCTATCTGTAAACTAAACTATTTACACTTCTCTCATTATTATTCAAACATTTAACATTAGTTCTTTTAAATTAATGGAAATGACATTTTTGATCGACAACTACCATTTCACTAAGGTGCAGTTATATTGGCAATAAATGCTAATGGAACCTCAAACAGCCCAATCTCGGAAAATCACAAGCTAATCCATATCCTGTTCCTACAGAATTAGTAATAACAAATTAATTTAATTGGTTTTGTGAATTTGAAATTTAGTAGTAGTTTTGTATTTACTTGTGCTTTGGAGCCCAAAATCACAGCTTCAACCGAAAGTACTACTCTTATAAAATCATTGAGGTAAAGCGAGCCTCATTGAAAGGTGCTGTGACGAGTCGAGCCGAGCTTAAAAAAATCAGCTCGTTGACAAGTCTGTGATAAATAGAATTTCTTTTTCGACAGTAGTTGTAATCATTATAAGCATACATATTCAATTTCTTTACGCTCATGTTTTTCTCAACATACAATGAAATGGAATTTCCAGTTATTTTTCATTGTAAGCAAAGGTTTAAGTGTTTTTTTGGCATATTCGTATTATGCTCAATTTTTTTAAAAATTAGAGGAATCTTACATCGCAGACTTGTCAACGAGTCGAAATTTTGTGTATGTTTGGCCGAAATTTCTAAGCTCAGCGCGGTTCGTTTGAATTTGAGTAAGTTTAGCTCGCCTCGCCACATAAAACCTTTCAATGAGACTCGTCGTTTCAACTCGATATTTTTTTTTAGAAAATATCGCGCTCTCAGAATTTCTTACATAGCTCTTCATATTATTGAATAAACATTTCTAAAATAAAATTATAAGAAAGGCATATTGAATGAAAAAATAAGAATTATCTGCATAATCAAATTAACAAGCAGTACTATAAATTTGCTTTGCTTAAGAAACGCCCGTTTTGGGCTCGTTGTATATCCAATACTCTGTACAAGCTCTTTATGGTTCGCTAGAGGCTCGGCTCGTTGACAAGTCTGTTATGAAGATCACGGGGGGGGGGGAATTATTT
>CABFPE010000257.1:745728-785071 GCA_900660155.1 Hofstenia miamia
ATATATATATATATATATATATACACTATTACATCCTTCTCTACACTGTGAATTTATGCACAGTCGGATACATAAATGAATGTCCGTTTTTCCGAAACCGATTTCTTTTTATTATTTGTTGGAAACTTGCTTTTTGACGTTTTCAATTTAGTTCGCAGTTTTAAAATATCTGCAATTATGGACACCCATTTCCATGAAAATTACTTGTGCTGTACAAATGTATTATTTAAGCAAAGTCATTTGAGATTAATCTAATTTTGTCATTGCATTTCCATAAATTTGCACTAAATTTCCATTCCATAAAATGATTTCCATTTCTATTATCATAATCTGGAATTGAAATGGAAACTTCTATTTTTATGTGGAGCTCTAACTTTCACTATTGCATATGCACATTTGTTTGTATTACGCGGCACCATCGCAATGCAAATTATCAATGTTTTAACCCTTACTCCAGGTTCTTCAGTAATTTTGCTTTGATTTGAAAGTGTGCTTTAATTAAAAAATAATGTATGAGTCAAAGTTTGCAGTGCTCTCTTTTTGCATAAAATTTCTTTACAATTATTTCAAAGGTTTTCTCCTTGCATTTGCTTTTGATTAATTACAAGTAAGAATTAGTTTCCCATGCTTTTGGGTCATTACCTCGTAATTGTTTGGAAATACTTGTTTAATAAAGAACTGCAATGCAAATTATCAATGTTTTAACCCTTACTCCAGGTTCTTCAGTAATTTTGCTTTGATTTGAAAGTGTGCTTTAATTAAAAAATAATGTCTGCGTCAAAGTAAGTTTGCATAAAATTTCTTTACAATTATTTCAAAGGTTTTCTCCTTGCATTTGCTTTTAATTACAAGTAAGACTTCGTTTTCCATGCTTTTGGGTCATTACCTCGTAATTGTTTGGAAATACTTGTTTAATAAAGAACTGCAATGCAAATTATCAATGTTTTAACCCTTACTCCAGGTTCTTCAGTAATTTTGCTTTGATTTGAAAGTGTGCTTTAATTAAAAAATAATGTCTGCGTCAAAGTTTGCATAAAATTTCTTTACAATTATTTCAAAGGTTTTCTCCTTGCATTTGCTTTTGATTAATTACAAGTAAGACTTCGTTTTCCATGCTTTTGGGTCATTACCTCGTAATTGTTTGGAAATACTTGTTTAATAAAGAACTGCAATGCAAATTATCAATGTTTTAACCCTTACTCCAGGTTCTTCAGTAATTTTGCTTTGATTTGAAAGTGTGCTTTAATTAAAAAATAATGTCTGCGTCAAAGTTTGCAGTGCTCTCTTTTTGCATAAAATTTCTTTACAATTATTTCAAAGGTTTTCTCCTTGCATTTGCTTTTGATTAATTACAAGTAAGACTTCGTTTTCCATGCTTTTGGGTCATTACCTCGTAATTGTTTGGAAATACTTGTTTAATAAAGAACTGCAATGCAATTTAACTTTCAAGGTTATTAAAGGAAAGACTTACACGCTGTTAAACATAAGCCATGGTTGTTTCAGAAAAAGATTAATTTCCACAATTGAATCCCAACCAATAAAAATTGTAAGTCTGAAAATTAGTTTTTTAATGTAGAAAATCCCTTAATTCAATTTCATGGATATTTTCAAAATGAAATTATGCTATCTCCCAAATCCTTATCAATTATGCAGTGTAAATTCAACTGAATAAATTCTAGCCTGCTTTCTAAACAATGTATTATCCTATATATAAATTGTCTAATTAGGTCACAACATAAGTTGTAAGTGAATGTCATCTAAATCACATTATTGTAAAGTTTTGTAATTTTAATTTTGAAGTGATGGTGTATATAAATTTTAACAGAAGGTTTGGTCTATAAATAAAATGAAATGCAAATATTATGCACAAAGTTGTGTGTACACTAGAATCATTGTTATGGACTTTTAGATTACTGAAGAGGTTTTGCATACCTTTTGAAATACTTTCTTTTAAATTCAAGTCTACGAATCTAATTCAACCTCATCTACTATTTCCTTATGAAGATCTGTATCTATGCCTTGAACAGTTTGAAATTTCAACTCGTTTTAATTTGACTTTAGTGTTTCTTCAGTGCCAGATAATTTCAATATCACCTTCTGGTTTTTTGAGAAAGTTAAGTCTGTGGAATTGTTTTTAATGAGTTTCTCATTTTATGAGAGCCCTATCTTACTTTTCTCATTTCTATCAAGAACTTCCTGTTTATAATTTAGTAGGTTGTGACTCCAGATCAGAGCTGTGCAACAGTGCCGTACCTAAGATTTCGCCTTATTTATCCCTGCCGTGCCCAGAATATATTGAATAAATTAATGCTTGAATCTCCCAATTTAGTGAGTGGCACTCTGTTAGTATTAATTTGCAATCCAGCTTATTGGTTGTATTGTTCTAGGGATTTTATCGTTTAGAAATCACTGTGATAACAGCAATTTACAGATATTAAAATTTCCTTTTTTAAAAATAAATTTTCATTAAATCTATGGATTCAAGTTTTTATCAGGCATTATTTTCATCTGTGGTCTTCACAAAGAAAGTGTCGATGAGTAGCCTATCTCATGTGAATATACTTGCTTTGAATATTTTATTTACCAAAGAAATAGACTAGTTTAGAAGGTTAAAAATACATTCATATCATGCAAAAATATTCTTCATTCTAGTGTCAAGCACATCAAACGAAATAGAAGTTTGGGTGTTGTAGCAACTCTTTCATATCAACATGCTATTACAAGCCTATTATGCCTAAATTTTAGTCAGCAATTCTTAATGTCTTAAATAATGATGGATTATCACGGCAGAATTTATTATATTTTTATCTTGTCATTCTTCGCGCTTACCTCTATTATTTTTCAGGCATATAACGCCACTGGTAGTTGACCCGTTCACTTGTTGATTAGTAAGGAGACATTCTAATCATTAAGAATCACGAAATGATGACCATGCAATTGTATGCACTACATTGTATAAAACGGCTTTAGGACTGTTAGTAGCAAAATTCAATCGTCAAACATTAGCAACAAATCAATTGATGACATCTGGAATTATCGTATTTATCCGTGTATAAGCCGCACCTTTTTCCACGAAAAATTGCTCCCAAAGCGAGGGCGCGGCTTATCTACGGAAAAATCTCACGACGATGCCTAATTTGCACATATATTGTAAACTAAAGTATGGGATATTGCTGTAATATACATTAAAGTAAAGTAATATCCTTGTTTAAAAGACAAACAATTAATTTGATGGATTTTAAAATGAACTCTGAGTAATAATTGAAGATACGTCAGTACTTTACTTGTTACAGTTATTAAATTATTACATACATAAATCGGACTTAAAATTTTACTTCAAAGTTGTAAGAAATTTTTGAATAATGTAAATAAATATGTTTCATTGATTCAGTGCTTGTGGATTTTTATTTTGCTCAAAAAACTTTTTCCCCTAAAAATCTTCTAACTCGGGGTGCGGCTTCTGCCTGCGTAAATACGGTAAAGTGAAATATTCTCAATTTTGAGGAAAAAAACATTTTAATTATGTGTTCGCCGCTGGGGCCAAAAGGAGGTAGTGCCCCACTCTTGCCCTCACTAAACGCGCCAGTAGTTAGTAGTTATTAAGTAGGAAGAGATTTTAGCATCAAAGACCAAATAATCGTCTGTATATGAATAACTTCGTCTGAGCTAAATATAATCAAGTGTGCATTTCTAATTTATTATAAACAAAGTTAATTTTCAGCTTTGAATTATTTCCCGCTTGATATCGTTTTATCAACTATTTTACGTTACGAAATCTGGTGTAAATCACAATTTCACTCACTTTTACTTTGGTAAAGCTAGTGGATAAGAAGTGTGTATGCCGTCTTTGTGGCCGACGTTGGCATGAAGACCGACTCTCTGATTCTGGCTCGCTTTCTAAAAATCTTTTTAACGCCTATTTAATTTCTGTCGATACCTATTTGTAATTGTATGGATTTTCGAGCGCCATCTTCCTAAAATAGATTACGTAATTTATTCGTATTATTTCCCAAATTGTATAATTTGCATTTCATTGCACTAATATCATAGAACACAATTAAAATTATTTTTGTAGTTTTCGACCTCCTTTAAAAATAGGACACTTTAATTTTGCTTTATATATATAGATGATGTTGCACATGCACAATGTACTTTTTAAATTTTAAATCATCATACTTGAATTGTTCTTGTGTAGGTGTATAAAGTACACTTATTTACAAACATTCCTTAAAGAGCCTTATATAGCCAATGCATAACTGTACACGTTCTGGCATAAGTCGATTTCCATTTTGTACTATTTGGATTGCCTTTTTCTGTTATTATTTAGATCTGAACTGAGAATTCGGGCTATTTATTTTAAATATTATGGTTGCTTATTTTATTATATACTTCCGCCATAACGAAATTTTGTATATATTCTGACCGAAAAGTTAATTCTATTTGCGGCTCTGGCATTGCTATATGTTTCCTAACATTTTGTATAATATTGTTATCTTTCGTATATTATTTTGCGCAGAGAAAATGAGGGATAATAATTGTTTAATCAAAGTTCATTGAACTTTGTTGAAGCCTTTGCAAGTAATTTTCTGTAATTTTTAAGTATGGTGCTTAACAGTTTCACTAAAGGCGTGTAGTCGTCCATTTAATTGAATAAGCTTTGCAGTGGAAGCCAAAGACAGTTGATCAATGACTGGCTAATTTCCAACTAGTGTTGGAGGACAATGGATGCGGTGGATGGAGAGAGAATTAATGCTTTTCCAATCAGCACTTCCATTGTCTTTCACTTTTAGATGAGTCATTGTTGATAAGTATTTAATAATATTTTGTAAAAATAGCAGGAGTATTCTTTTTATATTACCTCTATTTCATCGAATCGTTTTCAACCAATTTACTCGACATTTATTTCAATTGCAATTTTACTTGAATTTATAAAAAAATTATTTTTAAACAGTTTATTATTAAAACTTGTTTTTGGGTGTAATATAGCATTTAGATCAGTAGTTCTCAACCGGGGTCCACACACACGCACAATATTGAAATGGGGGTCCACGGTGATATTTTGATTGTCCATTGGGTAATACTAATTTAGAACGGTTTTCATTACTGAGATTGGAATTACTACAGAAATTTGCACTATTTTAAAATACTGAAAAGTAAAGATATTCACGTAGCTGTTCTATATTTTTATAGCAATTAGGTAGAAGAAAAAAATCAACGACATTTTAGTTTAGTTTTACTTCTAAATAAAGCATAATTCCTCTACTATTATATTAGTGATTTTTTTGTGGGATCCAGCAAAAATTTAGAGGAAAATGGAACCATGGGTAGAAAAAGGTTGAGAATCCCTGATTTAGATATATCTGCATCAAATGAAATTTTTTTCTAAGTTCCAATCCAGTTTTGTTTTTTCCCATTTTGTCATAAAAAACTTACACGTGATTTTAAAGAAACGCTATCGAAATCCTCGGCTCCGATAATTGATGCTCCAAACACACTGTTAGAATAATGATCCAAGTTTGGCTCGGAAGCATTTGATACGACTAAAAGTGGACGACTACCGGCAGCATCCGGTTTTTCAGTCACTGTAATTTGGTCTTCTTCATTTAAAATCGATTGCTTTCTTTTTACTGTTAGTGTTGATTTTATTTTAAGTTCATGTTTTTCTCTAAATAAGAAGTTATTACAAAAAATTTGAATATTAAAATGATAAAGTGTTTTTAAAACCACGTTGCGAATACAAATTTTAACCTGTGTTCTGCATGTAGGACACTCAAGTGAACTAATATATTGCATAATTAACAAATGTCTATTAAAGTGGCTAGAAGGGTTCACCCAAGTTTATATCATCAAAATATGGCCATGACCGGTCGTTTTCAGGACACCATTCTCATTGGTAATGTCCCCATCTATTCTAACTCACAGTTTTCATTATTGTTTCAGTTTAGTATGCTATATTGGAGGATAAATGTGTGAATAATAAAGGAAAGTAAAATTTGCTTAGCGTCATCTCTTTGGCTTGGTCATGCCTTTTCCCACATTAAGGACTTTGAATAACTAATTTCAACTCTTCAATTCAATTACTCATTTAAGAAGTAGGACAGTAAGTGAATTTCCTTCCGATTGCCTGCATTTTAATTGCGTGGTTTATTTATTTGTTAATATAATATTTTGAAGTTAAATATGAACTTATTTCACACGTTGCTGTTATTGTCGTAGATGTCGATAAGATCAATACCAGGGCCTTTGGTCATAGACTTTATCACTTTGTAAACTATTTTTATAGGACTATTAAAATTTTTATCTTCGCGTAATTAAGTATTTCAAATTCTTTTGTCAAATAATTCTTTGCTGCTAATTCGAACTTTACAATTGCCTAAACCCAACTATTTGGGTTAAATTGTTAGTTTGGCAGTATTTGTTTTTCAATAGCTAAGTACGAATAGTCCCTTCATTAGTTACTACAATGTTTTCTGTGATCCTTTTGTATATCTACCGCTTCCATTAACAGTATTAATAGAAATAGTTTCAAAGAAGATTTTTGTAAAGGCACGTTCTTACTTATGCTGAAGAGCTTCGCATATCGCCAGATTATGCTTATCCCTCGATTTCTTTTCCATCATTTTCTCAACGATCATTTGCTCTTCCAGTTGTGATTCCAGACTTTCGGTGTCTAGTTCTAGTCTTCGTTTGGTTCTTAGAATGTAAATAGCGATCGCGAGGGCCATCACGAGCAAACCGCTTACCACAAAAACATTTAACTTTATAATAAGCGATTGCTCAATCATCACTATTTAATAACAAATTTCGCATTTTGCGGGATTCCATAACCACGTTTATTTTAAAAGCGTATTTTGTAATAGAAATCGGTTTCAGTTTTAATCAACGATATTCCTATTTTTTTCTCAGTTTTTAAATAAAGACCATTCAAAATTTTTTTAAAATGATTGTAAAGCAATTGTTTATTTGGAAGTAATATACAATCTAATCATATCTCACCAAAAATGCAATGATCTATGATGTTCTCCATCCAAAGTTTTAGGTTTACGGTTTATACACATGGCAACCAGTTTTTTTAAGACGTCTTTTATTCAGAATTTTTTCTTAAAAAATCGGGGTTTCGTCTAAAGAAAAACACTAAAAGTTGATTTTTCATTACAATAGTCACATAAAAAATTCACAATTTCATATTATGTTTAATTTTTGAAAAGGGGATGTGGCGGCCGTTCCCCTTAAATATTTGCTGCATAACTTATTTTTTCATGTGTTTTTAATTTTTTTATTTAAAATGAAAATAACATATTATGCCATTTTAAACAAAATGTTGATCTATTATTATATTTATATTTAGTGGACGAATTCTCCTATTTATGAATACAAACATAAAAATACACTCCCTAAATAGTGTAAAACAACTTCTTTGAATTAGGCGACGAATTCATAAATGATTAAGACTTTGCCAATGTTTTTCATAGTTTTAAAGCATAATTGTGTATGTATTTTAATGATTATTACCAATTTAATAAAATACATTTCATTCGCATTTAAAATTACTTTATAAATTATGCATTGATTTACAACGAATTTAATAAAATCATGTAAATTTAGTAATTAACTTTCTATCGTCATGCTCTTTCGTAGTATAAAAACCGTATGCCAGCATTAATTTTAGTTAATTTCTCAGAGAAGTTGGTATTGTTTCCAGCCAGAGATAGCATCGTTGTGTGTTATTTCGTCTACCAAATCCTGTCAGACCTAATGGAACAAATATGACTGACAGTCTGTCTTTATCTTGTCTTTGATTTGCTTTACCTATTTCGCGCTCTAGGATTTTTCCAGTAAATATACGTATTTATAGATTCGTTTTACATTGAAATAAACAAGCGAAGAGAGCTCACTGAAATGTTGTTTTACTGGAAGGTTGTAAATTTAGTTTCTGTGTATGCAATTTTACATATACTTCCTTTCCACTTCTTAATATAGTATTTCTACTCGTTTTCCCCCTTTTGTTTGAATTTTTTTCCCATTTTCACACATTTCTTTCCCTTTTCTGAAATACTTTTTTCCCCTAACCACATCGATTTTTTCCCAAACCAACTATGCTTTTTCTATCATTAATATATTATAATACAGCATAAAAGTGATTTTTAAAAGCATGTAAACCCCTATAGAGAAAAATTAATAACCAATTCAATTAAAATCTTCGAATTCCACAGCTTTCACACAATTTCTCAGAATATGGCTATATTATCCGCGTAAATCGAATTCAGTCAACTCATTAACAGAATCGAATATCAGATTCTCAAAACTGCCAGTAAAACCATCAACCAACTTCCTCTTGACACAAGCTTTCCATTTTGAACAATTTTAAAACAAAGGAGGAAAGATTATGCTCGCAACTTTTTGAATGTGTGAAAGCTGTGGAATTCGAAGATTCTAATTGAATTATTTCTCTATAGGGTTTTATATTTTTTAGAAATCACTTTTATGCTGTATTATAGTATGTTCATGATAGAAAAAGCTTATTTGGTTTGGGAAAAAACGATGTGGTTACAGGAAAAAAGTATTTCAGAAAAGCGAAAAAATATGTGAAAATGGGAAAAATTTCAGGCAACAGGGGAAAAACGAGTAGAAATACTATATATTATTTTAATCTTGAAGCATATGCTGTTGTTACCCGAAATAGAAGCAAAAGTATTTAAGAAAAGCTGGTTTTTTGCCATTTTTCGGATTATCTTAATGTTAATATTCTTGCTGCTACGCTTTTAACAAAATGTATCTTGTCGTCCGAAACGACCAGTGTTAATTAATATGTTTTAACGTTTTGAACAATTAGTTTTTTACATTGTAGTTTTTAACAGAACAATGATGTGGTGTGAGGACCTGAGTGAGTTTTTTTATCAAGCAATTGCAATAACAATGACTAATTACAAATATTTAACTTAAATGCTCATAATTACATCTCGTTTGTTGGGGATGTACCTTCTGATGTTCAAAATCGTCTTGGCTCTGACTGAAATAGCTGATTTGTTTTCACGAACTGAGATTTAGTCGAAATTTTAAATAGTAATAAAACAAAAATATTTTCATTTTATTTTTTGTACAATAATTTTTTGTTTTTACATGTTAATTAGCGTTTTTATCGTGATAAATTTATAAGGTGTTATTAAGAACTTGCCCTGGAAACTACTATTTTATTAATAACTAACTGATAAAGCAATTGGACCCCTGTTACCATTTTTATTTTTATGCAATCTTTTGAATTTCATTTGGCATCTTTAAACATTATTCCTTAAGAGAATTTTCCCTGTCACTTTTGCATATATTTGTTTTGCTATGCAGTGTCCAGCTAGCATTTAATTAACAACAGATGATAACAAGCGCATTGAATACCGATTCAAAGCACGTGTGGCAATTAAACATGTTTGACTTACTCACACCGATGAATCAACTTCAACAGAGATTGTCGCAATATGCTTTTTTCTGAGTTTACTTATATCAGTGCTCATGACTTCAGAAGCGCTAAAGACTTCAAATATAAAAGCGTTAATAAATCATTCTTCGACAATGGAAATCTCTTCCCTAGGTTTTGGAGCTTCTGTCAACGACGCGTTCCCATTTGGATATCGCCAAATGTCATTAGTATCTCAGCTCTTGGCTTTCATTTGTTAAGTTTCGCTTTTGTCATGCGCAATTCGTGGAAGGAAAATGAAATCTATCCCCTAAGCACAATGGAACTTTGTGCTTATTATTTAGGAATGTTCGCCTTTCAAACATTAGACGCAGTTGATGGAATTCATGCGCGGTCGCTGGGTGTAAGCAGTAAACTAGGTGAGTTCATTGATCACAGTCTTGACCCAGTTAGTTACGTTGCGGAATTCCTGGTTCTTACTCGCTTGTTAACTGTCTCGTTTAGCACAACATCCCCCATAATATTCCCAATTTTCGTAATGAAAAATTGGGTGGTTTTGGCTTTTTTCACTAGAAAGTTCACTCTGGGAGAGCTTCGCTTTGACGTCGTCAGCACAACGGAGTCGCAAGTGATTGTAATGGCTGTCATTTTGTTCCCGCTATTTGCTGGTCTGGATGTTTACCAAATTGTAGTCCATGAATCGATGACAATCGGGGATTTAGTCTATTCTTTTCTAGCATTAGTCATCGTCTACTTGTTTGTCACGACAGTCCTGCCTCAAATATTTAGTACGAATGCTTATAGGATTTATAGACCTTTCCTAAACGTTGTTCTATTGGCTGTTGCGTTGGCATGTATTCGTCATATGGAAAACGATTACATGTTCCTCCATTTGTTGATGATAGGTCTCGCATTCAGTAAGCTAACAATGCAAGTGGTTTTTGTCGCAGTCGCATCTAGTCCCAGTGGATACAGTTTGTTCGATAGCTCGTTGTACGGACTAGTGCTTTATATCATCCATTTGTACTGTAGATTTCCTGTTCAAAATTTCCACATTCTTCTCTTAGTACTGATGTACATTGCTTTCAACTGGCTGTTGTATATAACTCTAGTTTCTATTAAGTTGTCCGAAGCTCTCAACATCCCCATCTTTTTTGTTAAAGCGAATAAATTTTAATTTCTTACATTTGTAACTAAAAATAAATGCTTACGTGTTCTTTGTGAATAATTTTGTTGAATAATGTCTTCTGTTTTATAAATTTCTAACTTATTTTATACTGCAATTCAAATGCGATTTACGTTTTATAGTACTGAATAGTGTTCGCGGGAACAGGAATTTCTTGGGAAAAATCCTATGTAGTCCCATTAGATTCGGTTCCAATTCCGTCGCATCCTACTCCCATTAAATTTTCTGGTCCCATAGTCCCATTGGTCCCACCGCATAACTTCTATTTTGACCAAAATTAACAAAAGGTATGTTCTGAAATTCGTCCCTCAGCTACTTCATTTTTTATCCCAGTCTCATTGAGTTTTTTTGGACTAGATGCCCCCAGAATCCTAGTACTGATCTCGAATTCAATGACTTTTAAAATAATTTTTAATTAAGGAAATTTTCTACAATGTAAAAGTTGTTCGCTATGTCCTGAAATCTAGAGGTGGTCGCATTTTTTTTCATATTTCAACTTAAAATTTTCTATGATCATAACGACATGTAATTACTATCAAAAACGAATTTTTTAAATTTCGAACGAACCATGTTATTTATTTTGTTCAGTACTTAATGATTTTATTTTCATCCTGTAATAGTGTTGATAAAATATGAAAAATTCAATTTCTAATATCTGCTATATGATGAAACGTTTTAAAATCTCGAATCAGATGATTTGTGTATTTAAACTTAAAGCAGTTGTCACGTGGGAGATTTTTGAAAACAAATCTTTTCACATTCTCAAATTTCTTAAAAAGCATTAAAAGTGTGCCACTACATTTTAAATTCCTCATTTTTAATTTTAAAAATTTAAACATGTTATTGGTACAATATTTATTTGTTGAATTTGGATCAAAATTTGTTTTTATTAGTTTCTGAACAAATGCCACTGCAAAACTCAATTTCATGGCTTAAAAGTCCGAGTAAATTTTGGTGTAGTTATTTCAATTCTGTAAATCATACATAAAATTTTCAAATTCATTACAAGTATGCTCATTCAAACCTTTTCCATCATCTGGTAGGTTTTAGGCGCGCAAAAGTCAAATTAATTTATTATCATTTCATAAAATTACTGAGATTGTTATTAAGTAAAAGTTGTTAGCTACGCTTTGACAGCTTAACGACTTAATTATGTATACTTGCAAAGTTCTATCTTTTGTGATGCCGTTTGGTTATCTAATTTGAACGTTACTATCGGCAGTGGTGTTGCACAATGTACTGAGCATATGAAAATTACCTTCCAATTCATATACGTATTTAGCGATTCATGTTAACTTGGCATCTGAATGATCATAAATTGCATTCTTTGTTTTGGCGTTTATGAAAATATTGATGAATCAACTCAATATTTTATGCTTATTCAGTCTTTGAACAGGGAAGCTTAGTAAAGGTTAGGCTAGAGGAGAACTACGAGATTTTTGAATTGCATTGATAGTATTTGTAGGGACTCTTCTGCTAAACGCTTTAGGAAAATTGTTGTAGTTTTTTATTAAAAAGAGCTTTTGGTGTATATGCTAGTGTTGATAAGATATGAAAAATTCAATTTCTAATATCTGCTACATGATGAAACGTTTTAAAATCTCGAATCAGACAGTTGCCGGCAAAGAAATAAAATGTCTATATTGTAGGTTTTAGAATGATAGTCAGTAATAACGAGTCAAATTTGTATTTTGGTTATTAACCTTAAACAGCCTTGTGTACTTCTACGAGAATAAATTTCTCTCAGGTAATATATGTTTTAATCAATTATTCTACTGCAAAGGGTAATGTCTGAAGACATTATTCTCCGCACCTTCATCCATAGCACAACTTAGTGTGTTGAAGTTTACAATAACCTACCGTATTTAACCTAACTTTAGTTTTTTATTTGAATATTGGTTTAAGAAATGTCTTGATTTCTCAGTTGAAAATAATTAAAAGGAATTTCGTTTTATACTTGCTTCTCTTAGAGCCGTATACCTGGTGCGTCATCGTCTGACCCGACAGCGATTTGCGTTGAAGAAAATGTCAAAGCAGAATCTTGCTCTCCGTAACATGGTGGATCAAGTGTTTGCTGAACGCGACATTTTGATGTTTGCCGAAAATCCTTTTGTTGTATCGATGTTTTGCAGTTATGAAACGAAGGTAAGCTCATTTTGATTTAGAAAAACAACTACTGTATATTCCAAGTAGTGAAACATTTGTCTGAACAGCTTTCATGCTTGCACAGAACACCCCTATACAACTCATGCTATAATATGTAAACCTTTAATATATTGTCATGCAATATTGAGAACACTTGATTTTCAATAAAAATTCTTTAGACGTGTCCGCTCTTATGATAACAGTTGCTTCATGCTTCACACATTAGGTGTTTGATACACACGATATTTTATTATTGAAACTGTTGCACAAAACACGATAGACATTAACTCTAACATTGACTTTGACCAGTTGTGTGAACAGAGAAAACACGAAAAGTTCTTTGCTTTCTGTAAATTTTGTATCCGTTGCCATGTAGCAAAAAACCTTGGAATAATTTTATCATATATCAACATAGTAGATATCTGTTGCCAATTGAATTCTTACAAATATCTTAAAAATATCGTGTTGATGTACTTATATTTGTATATTTGTCACTTGGTTAACGTCATAAATGTCAATTCGATTATCACTTCTAAAAAAGATTTCCTTTGCAGCTATTCTTTAGTTATGTCATTTGATGTTTTTTACAAATTTCATGTCGTCTCATGCTTTTTAAACGTATTTTTTCTATTATTTTATTCAATTTTATGCTAATTTCGCAGTAAAAAATGAATAATGGCTCGTTTTTTAGTTTTAGTTAAAGCTTCTGTTCAAAATTCCAGTTTCATTTATATTTAAAGTTTTCCATTCAGTATAGTTGTAGATAATTCGACCAAGTTTCTTTTTCAGTTTTTTTAGGCATTCTTGATAGTTTGAAACAATTTTTTTCGCTTTTTTGATTGGTTGACGTGGATTGATGCTTTCACAAAGCATCTTACCTGGAATTTGTGTATTTAAACTTAAAGCAGTTGTCATATGGGAGATTTTTGAAAACAAATCTTTTCACATTCTCAAATTTCTTAAAAAGCATTAAAAGTGTGTCACTACATTTTAAATTTCATTTTTAATTTTAAAAATTTAAACATGTTATTGGTACAATATTTGTTTGTTGAATTTGGATCAAAATTTGTTTTTATTAGTTTTTGAACAAATGCCACTGCAAAACTCAATTTCATGGCTTAAAAGTCCGAGTAAATTTTGGTGTAGTTATTTCAATTCTCTAAATCATACATAAAATTTTCAAATTCATTACAAGTATGCCTTTTCCATCTTCTGGTAGGTTTTAGGCGCGCAAAAGTCAAATTAATTTATTATCATTTCATAAAATTACTGAGATTGTTAAGTAAAAGTTGTTAGCTACGCTTTGACATCTTAACGATTTAATTATGTATACTTGCAAAGTTCTATCTTTTGTGATGCCGTTTGGTTATCTAATTTGAACGTTACAATCCAATTCATATACGTATTTAGCGATTCATGTTAACTTGGCAACCGAATGATCATAAATTGCATTCTTTGTTTTGGCTTTTATGAAAATATTCTGATGAATCAACTCAATATTTTATGCTTATTCAGTCTTTGAACAGGGAAGCTTAGTAAAGGTTAGGCTAGAGGAGAACTACGAGATTTTTGAGTTGCATTGATAGTAATTGTAGGGACTCTTCTGCTAAACGCTTTAGGAAAATTGTTGTCGTTTTTTATTAAAAAAACCTTTTGGTGTATATGCTGGTTATTGTGCATTTTAGAAACATGTCTGCATGGTGATGGAGTACGTGGAAGGCGGCGACGTCGCAACTCTCCTCAAGAACATATCAGCTCTTCCTCTTGACTTGGCGCGCATGTACTTTGCAGAGACTGTCTTAGCTGTTGAATATCTTCATAATTATGGAATTGTGCATCGCGATCTTAAACCTGATAAGTACGCATTCGTTATCTCTGTCTATAAATAATTTAGTATTACATTTATTATTCATCGAATTTGAACAGACATCTACATTTGTTCTCATTCCACACTGCATTTAACAATGTACACTATTTTATCATTCTTAATTATATTATTGATGCACTCGCGTGTTTCAATCAAAGAGCGTAGTTGTAATTGAAATTTGATACATTTCAACTCCAGCATATTGACAAACATTTATATTTATTTTATTCAAATAGTTATCCTTGTTGTAATCATTCGTGTCGTAGACAAGACGCGATAAGTAAAAAATGTGATGGAATCTACGAAGGCTAGTCAATAAGTCTTGCACATTAGTTTATAAAAATCGTTAAATAAGCAATTTATTATAATTTTTTTATTTAATACGATGCTCAGAAAAACAACCTGTGAAAGTTTATAATCCCTCAATATAATCTCCTTACTCTGCGAATCACACCCTCCCATCTTTAAGGCAGTTTTTAAATACCTTCCAATCCTTTGTTCTTCAACGAACCCGAACCCTTCACAGCCAAAGATAAGTCTTCCAAATTCGCGTGTCGTCTGCCTCTCATACGTTCTTTCAGTTTCGGAAAGAGTTTGAAGTCTAGAGGACTTGAATCCGGACTGTAAGCTGGATGCGGCAACACTACTAAGCCCAAAATGTCCAGCTTTCTCTTGTGCCTTATAAAGCAGATGTTTGCCTGCTCAACATTTAGCATATGATTGCTGAAAATTATTTTAAACGAATTGTATTATCAATGTGCAAAACTTATTTAGCAACCCTCGTACATTGGGTGATTAGGCATTATTTACACAGGTTAATATTTATTAGGTATTGTCTGTGATTCTTTTCATTTTTAGCAATAATTTTTTTGATACTAAATTTTGAAATAACAAATCGTTCGGTAACATACACGTAAGCGTACACAAATTTCTTTTGTAACTTTAAAATGTAGTTTTATTTCATTTTTTAGCTTATTGATAACGAGTGAAGGTCATATCAAACTAACAGATTTCGGTCTTTCGCGGATGGGTTTGATGAATCTGACTACGAATTTGTACGAAGGCAGTCTTGCAAGTGATGTGAAAATGTTCTCAGACAATCAAGTGTGCGGCACGCCTCAGTACATTGCCCCAGAATGCATCTTAAGACAATATTATGGTAGTATTTTCTCTAACTACTCTAAATCTCATTTCTTTGCTCAACCCGATTGCAACTGTTTGCAGTTAATCTGATTTTTCTACTAAATTTAGTTTGCAAAGTTTAATACATTATTTTATATCCTATAACGAAGATATTAAACCGTTTAACTAGGAAAATACTTTACTCCAAATGTTTAGGAAAACCGGTGGATTGGTGGTCGATGGGCATTATTCTTTACGAATTTCTGAATGGATGCACTCCGTTCTGGGGCAATTCTGCGGAAGAGATTTTCAATCAAACTGTTACGGGTACTTGTTACTATTGCATTCGCTAACTTGACCATATAATGTGTTATGCAAGCATCTCTTTAATAATTTGTTTAGAGCAAGTTGTTTGGCCTGAAGACGACGAATATTGCGAAGAAGCGCGGGATTTGGTTTCTCTCCTCTTAATCAAGGATCCGCTTCAGCGACTCGGTGCAGTTGCAGGAGCGATAGAAGTTAAGAACCACATGTTCTTTAGAGGCTTGAATTGGACTCAACTTATTAAGCTCAAATCAGAATTCATTCCTCAATTGGAAGGAGAAGAAGATACCAGCTATTTTGATTGTAAGTCATCTACTTGTTATAAAAACGCAAATTCGGTAATTTTTTAGCGCGGACTGATCGATACAATCATAGCATTGATGAGGACAGTGATTCTGAGACTTCTTCCAATGACCCTTTATCGCTTTCCAACTTTTCATCATGCTCTCCACACTTTCACAGAATGTGCTCTCGTCTTACTTCAAGAGGTAAAGCTTACTACATGTCTATTTCTATCAGAATCCGATATTATTAATTATATTCTGATAGGTTTTTGTATTCGTTTTTGTCTGTCATTTCGAAATATCGTTCTTATTCTTATTTTTAGAAAGTTCATGCAGTTCTGGTTCTGGATACTCTACAACTCCAGACTTTGGTCTTTCAGAATTGCAAAGTCCAAACCCATCATCACCTCATACGACACCATCGCGAGAGTAAGCGTTTGTTATTGAACAACCATTTCGTGAACTCCATCAATTGAGCATTATAAATTATTTTGCAGTATCTACACTATACAGTACCCGGGACAAAAAAAATTTCTATATAGAGACCGCACACATAATCTATATATTAGACGGCGGCTATTCATTTGCATATTGATGAAATAGAATTTCGGTTTTCCACAAAGTTCTTTAATTTTTAGTCATAAAAGATAAAGAAATGTTTTTTTCCAATATTCCACAAATGGAAATTTTCCTGGCAAAATGTGTATTTATTTTATTATATTTACCGCTTTAATTATGAGTTGCATGTATTTACATATACCAAAACTGCGTCTACTTTTTATAATATGCATGCTGGTATTTAATAAATCTCTTAAGAATTTCGTCAGCATTAAATTTTAGGAGACAAACAT
Organism: Hofstenia miamia; assembly: GCA_900660155.1. Taxonomy (NCBI): domain Eukaryota; kingdom Metazoa; phylum Xenacoelomorpha; order Acoela; family Hofsteniidae; genus Hofstenia; species Hofstenia miamia. Next base: position 762,917 of record CABFPE010000257.1, read on the forward strand.
ATAAAGAAATTATTCGCTTGTTTAATAAATACAAGTACGTAGGATTGAATGATATTTCAATTAACCACTTCTCATTACTAATTACTAATATTTAATATAATTTTTAGCACGCCACTAAGCGCGCTTAACTTGCATGTTAACAGAAATCAGTGAGATTCCATTTTTTGTACAAATCTTAATTTTGACATCTTCTTAATGACTCAAAACTATTTGGTAGTGGTTTAATTGATATTTTTTAAATAATGATTTAGGATTTTTAACCCTATTTTTGCCTTTTGAAAATCTTCATATGTCTGTTCTTTTACTTTTTTAGTATGAGAATTGCTCTGACAAAATGTCGCCCACACGTTCTCTCGCTATAGGGCTTTTGTCAACAATATTTTCAAAATTCTGATTATGCAATGTTGCTGTTTTACATGAAACCGTTGTTTTTGTTACCTAATGCCACATTTATATGTTTTTAAGTAAATTGACATTAACCAGGTTTTGTCAACTTCAGGCATTTTAAAATTTAGCCGTATTTAAGAAATCCAAATGTTAAAAAAATCACCAGAATTTCTTATCTATCATTAAGTTATGATGTCATCTCTTATCTAAAGGCCTCATTGAGTATAGGGAAGATTATTTTAATAAAGTAGAAAGTTTCATTGAAAAATATCTAGCAGGGGCCTTGAATTATATTATCCATTATTAATTATTGTAACCAGCATTTAAAAACCAATGCGGAGCTTCATGCTCAGGTAAATTCCTGATCATCTAATCCATTTTTATCAAAATGAAGTCATGTTTCAAATCAAGAAGCAATTTAACAATGGAACTCCGTTCTTATCAATAAACTTATCAAAACTTTGAGTAGAAGAATAGATGAGAAATTGATTTCTTCCAAAAAAATCATATAATTTAGTTGTGTTTTGATCTCATGTTCATGATTAAATTTTTTAATATTGTGTATTGAATTTGTGTTTAGACCGCTTTGTAAACAGCCCTCAACATCTACGCCTGAATCATCTGATTCTAACTCTTCGCCAAGCAATCGCCGATCCTTGAATAACGACACTTTGCCTACTCTTGCATTACAGCCAGCAGACACTGACATAAAGCCTCGAACTTCGCATTACAAAAGGTTTCGATTGCGCATAATTGTTATATATGAGAATGGATCCCGACTACAATTACTATTTCTTATATATTATAAAAGAGATTTGAATGCGTCTATCAGATTCTCTTATTTTACAACTATGGTTATTTTTGCAAATATCTTGGAAAACGCGATAATTCATCATCTCTTTGACTTTTATAAATCCGGATATCTCAACAATGAGTATTTTATTTGAAAATTTTCTAATCTGTTCTATTGTAACCATTTGATATTATTGATTATTTTAATTGATTATAAACATCATTCTACACTAAAAGATTAATTTTTTTGTAAAACTGCAAAATTTATCAAGCATTTCTGATGCTTTGATTTAGTTGCTATATTCAAGTTCATTAAACTTTTCTTAGAATTATTTCATGTTTGTTTTAAATGTGATTGGATGATTTAAAAAAAATCAATCAATTCTAATAGCGATGTGGATTTAATACTGGTACCTTCCAATTTATTCCCAGTTCGGATTAATGGGATCACTTTTACAAAACTTGTCAATCTTCCCTCTCATTTATTCAAGGAAGTGTTGTACCATATATTAAGGAAACCCTTTACAAAAGCTAGTTCTATAATCATACGATATTCTCATGATATACATGGATTCTGAAGCATTTATTAATATTTCATTGATAAATTGCATATTTTAATGCTACTAATTAAAAGAAAACAATATTTTTACAGAGCAGACAAAGTGTATTTACTATTTTTTTTCTTGTTATAAATGAAAAAACCAATTATCATTCCAATACTTGCCTTCGCTAAGAAGCCTTCAATGAGGAACATGAATACACTTTTATACCAAGTGTATTCCCTCTGTGGTTGCATTAACCCAGTTCTTGTAATGTTTGTTGGTTCTTTAGGAATTCTAAAGAAAGCCCTGATAGAATAAGAATCAGGTGGTGATTTTGGGTTTTTTGGTAGTGGTTCCACCTTTATTGATATCTGCTCATCCTTCTGAAATGAATGATCTTCTAAAAATATGTAAACTTTATAGTTGACTTCTTGTGTTTCCCTGATGGTGTATACATGTTGATCTAGGTTTTCCATCCACATAATTACTATTTTGTAGCCAAGCTTGGTCACAGGAACATTTTTAGGCGGTGTGATGATGATTGCTAGTTGTGGTTGGCATGATGAGCAATCTCCTTTTATAAAATGCACATCTAATGCTTCAGGTTTTTTAATTTCTTCTTTGCAAACATTGTAATAATTGCTTTCATCAATCCAGCATTCTTTGTTGTTTATATAGCATTTATTGCAAATTATTGAGTCTATCGATATTATTAGAACAAATACTGCCAAACTTTTTGTATGTGCCATTTATTATAAAGATCGCAACTGAGACTAGCATTTTGCAGGCTTGCCAAGAATTCGAAATATTTCGCAATAATCAATTGATGCCAAGGCTTTATTTAATACTTTGATAAAATTAAAAAAGCCTTGATTGATGCCATTTTTTGTCATAAAAAACTTCCGATTTTATGATTTAGTTAAAAATGTGCTAGCTTTAGAATTCTATGTTTATATAACATTGATAAAATGCACAGTTTGCGCCAGTTACGTTGCATCTATTTAATTTGGAAGCATTAGTGATGAACATTAAAAAAATTACTATTTAAATTTTAATTTATTTTGACATTATGCATAGTTTTATACGAGCACGTTTTTATGAATTTTCCTTGTTCTAGCGGATTTAAATTCCTAACGAAGTTCAACTGCTAGTTTATTAGACTGATATCATATCGATTCCCCAGTTCAAGAATGGGCTAGTCGATGGGTGGTACATTTCTATCGTTAAAACGCTTGTTTTGGTAAACATTCTTACTCTGGCTCTTGTTAAAAAATAATACTTTGACCGGCATACTAAAGTTAGATGATTTTTGAACTGTAAATTTTGTCTTCAAAAAAAGTAAATTGCTAAAAATTTCGTTCACTGTCAGATTCATTAGGTTTTCGTAGTACTCCTTGTATACCAAAGGAATAAAAGACTTGTTTATTAAGATAAAGAGATTCTTTTTCTTAGCTTCCGAAATTTTTCAGTAATTATTGCAGATCCTAACCGGCACTATCTGGGATAAAATCCCAAAGTAATAAATGCGGTTCGTCGCGACTTGGCTCTTTTGAAGTTAATTTCTGAGAATGGTTGGTCCACTTCCACCTCGTTTTAACAAATAATCAGGAATAGACAACCTCACTTGAATTCATTTAATTAGAAGTCATTGCTTTGTTCCCATCGTTGCCCATGTTTCTGTTTGTCATGAATTGTTTTGCTGCGTTTTTGTAATCGAGAAATTCTGAGGAATGCACTTGCTTTACCGTGTAAGATTTTACTTTCACGCTCATTTTTGATAGCGCATACATACCTTTGGTACATACCTTTCAGTATACTTAGTTTCCAGTTCACCTCTCGCATGCACTGGGTCATATTCCATCTGAGAATGTCCTGATTCCATGTATTTAAAATTGACTTCGACAAGAGAACCTTATTTGGAAAGCTGAAGTTATAGTAACAGCTTGATTGCGATCTGCCCATCTACTGTATCAATATAATGCATGATTTTTTTAAAGATTTGCTTTCTGCCCCTTCAATATTTGACCTACGCAGCTGGACACTCGCTGGAACCTTTTTCTTAATTGTATCATTCCTAATAAAAGTGTTGCTCTTTGATCAACTACTTGGAAAATGTCAAATTATAATTAGGAAGCTGCCAATATTCATGCCTTGCCAGCATGTACTCTTTTGGTTTTTCAAAGTTTTCTTTGTTGACCAATTCTCTGATGGACGCATTGTCTTTTTCACTAGAAGACGAATCTTTGTAGTTTGTTGACTGTCCCGACTTGTCATCAGACTAACTCCCTCACCTACACTGGATGTTCCTTCAGTGATATGCGGGTAGAAGTTCTTTAATGGGGCAAAAAATACTGTTATCCGTGCCCGAAACTTTACCCGTATTTAGGATGCTTATTCACTTGTACCACTTTTGAATCTTCACAATTCAATTTTAATTTGAATTTTGGTGGCACAAACACTGAAAAGCAGTTGAACCTTTTTGGAATTGGTAGGAATAGTTTATAGAAACTTGGATCAGTTGTAAGTCACAATCTCGGAGTTATGAGAAAAAGTCAACATTTTATTATTCTATCAGAACTAAGTGAACTTATGTAGGCCACACCTATTACCTAAATCGTCATACTGATGTAATTTCGATTAGCTATATTTCATTGGGTTTGCCTTGGTAAAAGTAGATTGAGGCGCTGGTTACAATTTGAAACCCAATTGTATAATTTTTCCATAAAATCATGTACACAGTTAGATTTTATTCATTAATAGATTTCAATTGATATATAATGACAGAAGTGCCTTTAAATTATGCTAATTAGTGTTAAATTTATGGCAAGTACTACAGATATTACCCCATTCTATTCATCATGAACCAGGGTTGGCAAAAATGGTATTTTTTAACAAAAAAAACGTTTATCGTTTAAAACAATGTTTTTTTGCTCTTAGACAGCCCACCTCAAGGTACTAAAATTTTACTGAAAATACATATGCAGTTAAACCTCGGTCATCAAACGCTTCTGTTCTCGAACAAATCGGTTTTCGACCAAAGAGTTCGAGAAGTTTACATCTCAGAACTCGAGCAAATTTCGGCTCTCGAACAAAACGAAACAAGCCAAGCCTACCCGAACGCAGTGTACTTTCGAGCCGAGAGAACTCGAATGGACGCTTCCTCCATGGCGCATTTGCGTTCAAAGTTCATTTCGAGCAGACGTGTTCGTTCTTATTTACGTAAATCCAACTTTTTTCATCTTTGCATCGTGTATTAGCACGTAATCATGGGTCCAAACAAAAATTGTTTCGGTTTTCGAACAAATCACTTTTCGAACAGCCTTCTCGAACGGATTATGTTTGAAAACCGAGGTTTTACTGTAGTAGCAAACATTGATTTGTGATAAACATATCAATGTTTATTTTTCGTAGCATACACGTACACAAAATCAAGTTTAGCGGGTTCTGTTGTAGAAAATCGGTTACGAAAGTAAGAATTGACGAAACCCAAGCATAATTTTCCAAACTGTCTACAAAAATCTAAATAAATGTGAAAAAAACATTGAAAAAGCATTGCAAAAAACAGTTGTTTAAAACATGCCAACCCACGAGTGGATCCTAGACGGGAAACAGTTTCTCGTCATCCTCATAGTTGAGAGGACCGATGTCACTTAGATTTTTAAGTATATTTTTACTAAGTATATTGATTTTTAGCGAACCTGAAATCAGTATGAAAGCGTTATCTCCTGAAGCGGACGCAGCAGCTGCTAGCGGTAACCGGAAGAGTGTTGTTAAGTCTGCTTCGGCTTCTTTGTTGTCTTTAACAATCAATACGCATGGTATGTTTGTAGATTTAATACTTTTAAAATTAGTTGATTCCTAAGCAAAAGCGCTATATCTTGTCATCGGTTGACTTATTAATTTGAATTTAATATTTTCTTTGTATAAATTCTGCTATAATTCGCACTTTCTATCCTCAGCGCCATTGACCCAGTTAATTGTTTTACTACAATTGTCTTAAATTGTTGTCTAAATAGTTTGCGTATGATATAGAGTTTCGGTTGTCGCAAAAATGAATTTATGTCTTTTGTTGTTCTATTTCAGAATATTCATTTTAATAAATTACCTCATAATATCGAAACGCAGTTAAAACACTTGTGAAAAAGTAGCTAAATAGTGTAATGGAAAGACAATTGCTGCCTAAATAATTTTGTTTAATATATACTTGTGTGTTGTTGTGGGTTTAAGTTGAAATTCATATATTTTATACATGAAACTGAAGGAATTTATTGCTCTTTTTACATTAAAATGCTTACTTCATAGATTATGCATTTTCAAAATAGACCATTGTAATTTTTTCATAATCTTAATTCATTTTACAAAGTTTATACAAGAAATTTCGTGAAGAACTAGCTTTTCAATTTTGGTGGCCAATTGCAGATTACGTATAATACGTTTGAGTATTTTACTTATTCCTAGCTTCAAATAATTTTAAGATAAGTCGAACTCGCGAGCAAAGCGATCAAAACTCGCCCGCCAGTCAAAAGTTTGTAAGTTTCTTCACACTTATTTTTAATACGATTTTTACTCATCGTTATCAACGAACATTAGTGTAACTTTCATGAGGGGAAATCCAATCAGAATTAAACGCAGTTGATGAATCAGAAGTGGGAACTCTACTCGTTAATTGTGTGTGTAATACATTATTTTTATTTTCATATTTATGCCGATCATTTTTAAGGTATTATCTACAAAAATTGGTAAAAAAATCAAGACAAAAAGCTTCAAACATAATTTTGGAATTATGTGTCTAAGTAGTTGATATTTAATGTACTAATTTGGTATTAGGTTTGCATAAGAATTTAAAATTAGTTGGGTTTTTGTGCAACAAATTAAACATATGTATTATTGAATATGCACTTGTGTGTGTCAAGCTGCAAATTTACAAAGTTTGTATAAAAACTTCTGACATAAAGTTGTAGATTACGTAGTCATACTTTTGACTGTTTTACTCATTCGTACTATCAAATAATTTTTAAGATAATTCCAAGTCGCGAGCAAAGCGACCAAAGCTCGTCCGCCAGGCCAATGTTTGTAAGTTTCTTCACAATTGTTGTTAACACGGTTTCTTACTCATCCTACTCTTATTCGGACATTAGTGTAACTTTCATCATTAACTCACTGTTTGACATTCTTAACGTCCTCATTTCTTTCTGATTTCACGCCAAATGTTCACACAATTGTTTTCACTGCGAACTTAATCAATACTTAATATTTTGATATATTTTTAATGTTTTACAGGCGTTTGCGCTATCCTGACATTTTCTAAATGGTTGAAGTTCAATTCCAGAATTGACCTAATTGTACTTATTAAGCTATTAAATGGCAGCTGGTATATATTTGCACCACTCTTTTGTTCATTTAGGTTGCTACATTGGTTACGATATTTTTCAACGATTGTTACGTATTTCCTACACTATTTTAAAATTTGTATTTTTTCTTTAAGAATACATTATTTACACTATTAATAAATAAAGTTCCAACCTGCAAATTTTTTATCATTGTAAAAACTAATATTGTGCCATCAACAAGCAAATCTGTAAAACATATTGTTCCCATTGCAGGTTTTTAATTTTTAATTAAACATCTGAGGCATTGAAAAAGTTTTTATCAGAATCTTTTCAATTGAAATACGGTTTTTCATACTTTCGGTTGAGTCACTCTCGACTGAAATTACTATATAGTTTTTGAATGGTTTTCAATTTTATTGAAATATTGCATAAATATATCAAACTTTATTTCTAATATTTCATTTTCTGTCTTATTTACAATTCATTCAAAGCATTTTTACTTCTGCTTTCAATAACGTATGATTGGTATGTACATTAATATTTATTAAATTGTTACTTTTGAAGTTCTTACCTCTGTTTTATTAGCAGGCGAAGCTGTAAGTTCACGTGACGCATCTCCTACTCGGGAACACAAGCGGATCCACTTGCCTCGAGTACCTCCTTTGAAGCCCCTTATCAGCATCCAAAAGGGCGGACAGGGTTTTGGATTCACTCTTCGTGCCATAAGGGTCTTTTATGGCCATTCCAATGTCTACTCAATTCAACATCTTGTCATGGTAAATCTTCGTTATTTTTCGAAAACCATTTGTATTTATTGGCTTTTCAATATTTGTTTAAATATTACTAACAATTTATTTAGGCGGTTGATCCAATGGGTCCGGCTTGGGAGGCTGGCCTGCGTCCTATGGATCTCATTTCACAAGTCAACAATGAATCTGTACAGGGTTGGCTGCACATTGATGTCGTTAAGCTCATAGCTGAAGGTGGGAACACGGTTACCATTTTAGCCACTCCTTTGGATAAAACTTCCATTAAATCCGGTGGCCGAAATCATAAAGGAAGCAGCAGTAAAACCCCCAAATTAAAGAAACGCGCTACTAAACAGAAATCTCATCGCAAGGAAAAGCCATCTTCTTCACTGTAAATTTTTAAGTTTTATTATTTTAAATTTTCAATGCATCCAAATACCAACAAATCAGTAAACTGAATGCTTTGTGTCTTGTCGGTTTAACTATATGTGGTCCTAAAAAGCGTGTATTTACTCAAAGGTAGGTAGCCCGTGTTTTAACATGGTAAACCTCCTCCAAATTTTTTCAAATTAAATTCAGAATAAACATATGAAAGGCACATTAATAGTCGTGACAAATTCTATTAAATTAGTTTATTCTATTCGTCAATTTAATCACTTTATCTTTCGAAGGTTTTGGAGATCAAATATTTGCTAAGGGAAATACAAAAATTATAAAATATCGGCTTCCTTTGATGAGCGTTTGCGTATCAAATATCGATTGATGGCCGTTATCGATTTCGATTCTATTCTTTATAAGGCGTCGCTCTATAACGGCATTTGAAACTCAAATTCCTACAAATTTTCTTAGTTTCTTATCTTTAGCCTCTGCATGCCAATAATATTTATTTGCGAAGATGAATTCAATAATGTGGGGTTAGTTGTAGTCCAAATGTGGATTTTTTATTAAAAATTTGTGTTCATCCATAATTTTTAATTGTTTTGTCTGCTCTACAGTAATATTATTTTAATTTTTAGGTTCAATGTTGATTTTGTTTTATATTTACCAATATTTTCCAAATATTCATTTCTGTCATACCTAATCTCATTTTTTGATTCCTTCTGTGAGTTTAAATGAAAATACATTGCTGCAATGACCAAAAGATTTCTTACATTTTGCTTTAGAACTTCTTCACAATTTGCGGATGATGACCATTCGGCCCATCAGCCAATCATCAAAAGCTGTCAGCATCGCTTAGCCAATGAGCATCTTTCCTCCTCGGGAAGTGATAGTGTTCCTGGATCACCTCTCTCGCCTTCAAAATTTCACCAGAAAGGCTTTTTTCCCACACCAGAATCCTCCGGTGAGTATCGAGATTTCAAATATTGCGGTATATTCATCCAAGATTTAGTAAAATATCAACAATTTTTTACGCGGATTGATGGTCAGGAAATACGATACTGTTTTTTGTTTTTAATTACTATCTCAAGACCACAAATTATTGATTAGCTTTAATCCCCAAACCTTCCAATGTTTGTTCTTCAGAGTACTCTTGAATTTTTTGCAAATGATTTGTTCTGTAATAACTAGGGAAACCTGAAATATATCATATTAATTGTAAAAAATGACTATATTTCTGTGAAATATGACTTTGATATTGTTTATGAAAGAAAAACTTCAATTTTGACATTATAGTAAAATAACATATTCTTCGATGTTACTCTTCAAAAAATGGTCTGTCTTTCGCAGGAAGCTTTTTCAATATGCTAGGCATGAATTTTGTATAAGTGCATAAATCGCTGGAGATACATCGAAATGACTGAAGAGTTTTTTGCATTAGTTGAGAAACACAGGCCTCAATACCACATGAATCACTTCCACAATCATGATCAGTCTGCTTCAACATCGTTCATCGCCAATTTCCATCTTTTCTAACATAGAAACTAAACATTGATATGATTGGGTAATTTGTACCATGAACAGCAGTTTTGCATTTTGAGAGGAATACAACTTCACTAGACCACTCATCTAGAATTCTTCGAATAACAGGAAGGCCTTTGTCGTAGTACAGTACAGCTTGAAGCCAACTACTCTAGCGTGTTACAGCAGGTTGTGGAGACAAAGACAAATTGTTTTCTTGAACATCATTTTATCTCGTCATTTTTTATACAGATGCTGCTTTCATAGCGGATATCAAAGCATCTACTTGGGTATAATGTGCACATTTGTGCAATAAGTGTGCAACTAATTTAGTATGGAATAACCGAGTGTATATCTGTTTAAGTGTAATAGCTGCAGCATTTGGGAGTAACAAGATGAATTGAGTTCGTTTAATTTATTGTAGCCCACAAAAAACGCTGCTTCTTGTGCTTTAAAACTACCAGTTACATGCTTGCAACCGAATAAGTACGTCTTGTTAGGCTCAACCAAATCTTCATCAATATCACTTTCATCAAAAACTGCAAAAACCATCGAATCCTTCAATGATGTAACAAATGTTTTTACAAATTTTGAATTGAAATCATTTACTTGTGTGAATGTCGTTTGCTAGAACAGAGATTTTTCATCTTTCATAATTGTTTCACAAAAGAGATATGATAATTCACTTGTATAATATGGGGAACTTGAGCAACAGTTTTGCACTAAATTTGGCACTGTAGAATCTAGATATCCTATTTGATTTTAATAGAATAATGACTTTATGGTCTTAATAATAAGATTTGACCTTATCATAAAACATGACTTTTATATGATTTGAAATTTGTGACAAATTATACCCCCTCTCTAAAGACTAAGAATACATATTTCAAAGGTACATGACAAATTACTTTTGTTTGTCCTAGTAATGGCCTATTCTGCATGCCTATTTTGTCAAGAACAGCAAAATATTAATCTACAGCACATAATTAGGCTTATTCGGTGTAGATTAACGTATGGCTAGTGTTTTTATAGTTTACAATTTAGGCCATTCTTCAGTAGGAAGTAGTCCTGGTTCTAGTGGGCAGACTTCCCCGCAGCCAGAGCATTTCTCTCGCCCAAGAACTCTTCAAGGAATTCGACCCAGTCTTCAGCGTTCATTTTGTTCTCCTCGTCGAAAATCTGGCACAAAAATGCCTGTGTCCCCTCTCGCACGCACTCCTTCGCCTTCCCGCCATTTACTTGGAGAAATGGACCAATCATCGTCGCTGATCGCTGCTGAAGAGTCTCCTTCCACTCCAATCGTTACTGTGGTGCGACGTAAAGGCGGAGGGGCCATTACAAGGCCCAAAAGCAGTCACATATCAACATCAGACCTGCCTCCTTCAGTTGTGGTAGACTCATCACTCCGTGGAAGCCGGCGAACAACTAGCATGAAGCAAAGCAAAAGCACTAATTAGCCTTAGATTAGGATTAAAGGCTTTTATTCAAACATCTGTTTAGAGCAGTTTTACCTCGTTGATAGGTGCTTTTTGATTCAGCAACTATCTTTATAGACAACTAGGTGCTTGGTTTCGGACATTCATGCTAGTTTAGTTGTTGTTTGTATATCTGAGTGTGTGCTTTGTTATCATATTTTTAAGACTTAATGGTGCTAGATTTTGATTGGTTTATTTGGTGACACTATTTTTGTGGGAATAACGAAATATATAATTTAGTTATGATCAAATTCATCATTTTTAATTACAGTTTAAGTAATGCGACTAAAGGAATGAATTTATACATTCTAATTATGATTTTTGGCGGTAGCTAAGAAGATATATTGGTATGCATATTCTGATAAGCATTTGAAAACTTCATTTGTCGGCACCTACGTCGCCAAATCAAAGAACAAATGTCTACATAAATGTGAACCAAGTTACAAAGTTGTAATTGTAAAGAATACATTCGCTAAATAAAAATAATTAAAAGTATTTTGACAAGACCATTGCAACTAAGCCTAAAATCAATTATTGTTACATTCATAAACTATTTTTGGTTGAACTATCCATAAAACTGTTTGGAAACTCACTTGATTGCATTCCTTTCTTCGCTGAAACAATGAAATTAGTTTCGTGGTACCTTTAAAAGTTGGGGGAAATGTAAAGCTGTTATTTACTGTATTTAACTAAAAAAGGCTATTTTTATAAAGTTTGTCAGTTAATAGCTTTCTTTTCGAAATATATGTGTATTTTCATTGTCGCCTGAATATCACCCGTAGTCACCGAATCACAATTGTTGACCCAGTGCAATGCAAAATGTGAAACAAAATATGCTAATGCACTGGTGTATAAAGTCATGAAATTGCAGATATTATAAATAAATATTTTGCGAATTTTGCTAAATTTCAAAGTGAAGATTCAATTAAGGAAATTGCAAAATTCAATCATAAATGGCAATAACATAAATTTGAAACACACATCTTTTAAATTTAAATATATTTTACTGTAGAAATTTCTTTAAAGTGTTAAAAGGTTAAAAACGAGTAAATAAAAAAGATACTATCTCCTATGGTTATTAATACTGTTTAATGAATGCATTTACCAATATTTCCCTAAATAATTTCTGAAGTTATTCCAATTTTTTAAAAGGGCAGTAATAATAAAACACAATTAAGGCCCATATCCTCTCAGGAATAAGATTTTTTCCAAAATTTATCAACGACGAGCGACATACATGGAAGATCAAATAAACTTAAGAAACCATCAGTTTTGTTTTCGAAAAGGACTATCAAAAGCTTTCAATTCGATTAATCAAAATTTCTTAGAGAAAACTAGGAAAATTTATAATCTTAATGATACATCAATCCTAATTTTAAAATCATATATATTTAATCGTTCACGAAATGTGAAAGTAAATAACCATTCGCCAAAACAAACATTAGTGCTGTTAAGGATTTTTAATAATTTTAATATAAACATTTGACTTAATGAGATAACAGGAATTGAGAAAAAAAATTTACAAAAATTATTCTAAACTCACGGTGCATTACTTATAAAAACGTAATTACTACTTTTTTAAAAATATTTATTAATATTTTTCCATACCACAAATCCAGTTTTCTATCCTCTAAAATAATACTTAGACATAACCATAGAACCCTAAATATTTGCCTCTAAAAGTAATGAAACATTTAATTCTCAACAAATCAGTAACTTATTGTTAAGAATCTTTAATAATTTTAGTAAAAACAGACTAAAAGATATATTTCGCTCAATTTGAGCATCGTCATCAATTTACAAAATTTCCGCTCTAAATATGCATTATTTAATTACAAGAAATTATATATAATTAAACGTCGATTAGCGGTAATTTATTCTAATGTAATCATCTTTGGTGTTAAGACTTGGTTGCATTGATCTTATGTATATACTTTCGATTACTTTTAAATTTTTGGTGATGGTAATCTTAAAATTTTGATGTCATAATGTAATCCACTTTTTCTTAGATGTTCTGATATTTTTGACTAAATTTCGTGTTCTGTTATTCTTCTGCTTAGTTGTCTGCTACTATATCCAATATAGTCCTCACCACAGGTGCAATTTATTTTATAGATGACATTGGACTTATGGGATATCTTTGTCATTGATTTTAATTCTAGGTGTTGACTAAGCTTTCGCGTTGTATAAACAAATCTCACATTTTCTTTACTATAATTTATTCTTCGTATTTGATTAATAATATCTGCCGTGTGCTTCCCTCTATATTCAATTGTAAAAATTATTCGAATATTATCATTTCTTATTCAATATTTTCCTGTCTTGTTCTATATTTCATCCATTGATTCCTTAATAAATGTATTAATAAAATTACTTGGATATTCGTTTTTCTTCAGATTCAATTTTAGTTTATTTCTTGGTTTATGATTTTATAAGAACTTGAGACATAAAAATTCGATGTATTGCTCCTTTAATTAGTGCTATTTTGTATGCTACAGGCGAATTTGAATTGAAATTTAAAACTAAAACTGTATCGGGTGGCTTTCTATAAATTCCTGTAACAAAGCCTTTTGCTGTTCTGCTAATGTTCATGTTGAGAAAATGGAAATTGTTAAGTTCTTTTTCCATTGTATATTTTATGTTGTCATTTATTGCATCTTCTTCATTATTTACTATAACAAATTTATTGTCCATATATCTTTTATAAAAATGAAATCTGATGCATACAATTTCTCAATAAAGTTTTAATAGGTGCTAGCTTGGTAAATATCCCTGTTTTATTCCAAAAAACTGTTTTTAAAAAGATGTTTTAATTCAAAGTTAAGGGCTAGTGGAAACGACGAAGGGGAATAAGGACATATTTTATGTTTGTAGAATATGATAGATAATCTGCCCTATGCTGTGATACGATTCAAAATAAGGAAAATATCTCGCTTGAATCAATTGCTTAACAATTTTACTTAGACCACTTGCAAAGGCTTCTTGGATCATAACATAGGCATGTATAATATACTGATTGGACCAACAGAGTCATCATCTCAGTGGAAAGGACCAATTGGCAAAGGTTTGGCAACATGTGAAACTCTTCCAAAGTCATCCAAAGGATTTCAGTGCATAAATGAAGGTCCTGACTTACCTGAAATTGATTTTACAGATTTGAGTCGTGACCAAGCCTACCTATACCAAATGATTAAAGCTGTCAAAACTGGTGCTATTGCAGATGATTTGCTGTGGCAAAAACCTGGTCCAATCTCTCATGCTAGGTGGCTTACCACCGCCAGCAGAATATGCAGGTTGTACGTTTCTACAGAACAGCCAACCGAAGAACTTCGATTATTGACCCTTTTTGTAGTGCAATATTATGGACCTATTTGGTTTCGTATCAAGAGTCAACCGTGGTGCACAGATGGAGCCAACCATTTACTTGAAATGGTGAAATCATTAGAACAATTTCCATCCTATGTCAAAACAGCAGTCTGGCCTGTAGTACAACGCAACTCATATTGGGCCCATCCGGAAAATGTCCTTCTGGCGATGCTTGCTGATTCAGATACCAGTTACCGTGAGATGGCTGTGAATAAAATTAAAAGTATTCGGTTAGCATCTGATACAGATGAACCAAGTGTGAGGCTATTCCAGTTGCCTGCAATAACAAGGAAGGCTCGACGCTTGATAGATCTGATATCATCTATGGAGGATATTAAAACTGAACCTCCATTGGTGAAAATGCTATCCAATGAAGAACTCGAAGAAATTGTTAACACTCCTCTTATAATTCGTGTGCCCTGCCACTCGCAAGGAGTAGAACGCTGCGTAAAATTGGTTTCCGAAGCTTCCAAACATGTTTTCGGAAAAGATGCGAGGGATGGGTTTATTCGAGCGACTATGAAATCGCGAGACATCATGCCTGCATTCAGAAGCAAGCAGGACTTCAATGTCGAATCAGCATGAGCTTATTGCCCTTGACTGTGTAAAAAGAAGTGTGAACTTAATTTTATTGTTTGCTGCATATTAATTGTGTGCATTGATTATCACAGCTTTTTATATCACTATATCTGTTTAAAGTTTTGTAACATCATAAATGTTTTAATATTCGCATTTATTCCAATTTACTCCTAAAATACAGAAACAGGCACACATGGAAACTTACACTTTTTCTGTGCTTTTCTTCATATTTATCCTCCATTCACGGGAAAACGACGGAGGCGTATGCATAGGATAGTTGATCCAGACCAACTTGGTAGTGTTCAGTTCCAAATTTCAATAGCAACAATTCGTTTGCAAGCATTATTATTTGTTCATTGCAATAATAAAAAATTCATAAACATTCAATAATTTCTCGATTTTTAGGTGCAAAAAGGGAACGGTTGCAGTTACTCAATTTAAAAGTTATTTCGTTTTTTAACTACAGTCATGTGTCTGAACAAAACCTCAAATGTGCCTCTTGATACGGCAAAATTCATATGTTGACGCTACACCCTAATGTATATTTCCTACAAAGTCGTCAAAGATTTTTTTAAATGAATTTGTCAAATTCAATCAAAGTGCTGTTACAGATAGTCTTCAAACCTACCTTTTAAAAAAATCTATGCAGCTGTTGCACAAATGGAATGATCAATTTTAAATTCAAAGAAATTAATAGACGCATGGAAGAAAATATATTAGGTATGATAAAATCTATACAGGAAATAGCTTTTTGGTATTACAGCAATAGCTTTCTTAAATATTTTTAAGGCATTTAATATATTAAAAATGGCATTTTACATACACAATTACACTTTTCACATCAAAGTATAGCCCGTTTTCAAATTAATTTAGAAATTGAAAACACCAAGTTGAACTTAGTGAAACTTTTTCCAAATGGATTGAATTTTTCAAATAGAAGCAATTTTTGGGAAAATTACTTTATTAATATATAAGTTAACGATTTAAGTTATTATATTATTTGGCGTGTTATTCCATTGAATCGATTCAAAATTCAATCGAGAAAATAAAATAGCTCACTATCTTGCTTAACCCAAATTGTGTGCTAAATAGAATAAAACTTTCTAATCCCGCAAAATTGTACATCTTGCTACCACAACAACATATTTAAAATTTCATGTACATATATGTATTAATTATACAAGCTTATTAAGAATGAAAATAATGCAACTTTCTTCATAGGGGCTTAGTTATCACGGTAATTGGTTGTTTCTTTGTAACTTATTGTTCTTGAGTTGCACATCGTATTCTATATTTAGTCAGATAATTTTTTTTACATTCCTGTTTTTCAACTTCATAATGTATAATTTTTTTCATTTCTTGTACTGTAGTCTAATTTGTTCCATAGTAATATTAAATAATTTAAGAATCCTTTCTTCATTATTTTTCTATTGTACTTATCTTTTCTAAGTGTAATTGTTCTTAGATTTAGATGATTAAAAATATTCAATTTTCTTTTCCAGATTATTGATAAACATTTCATATTTTGAAAAGCTTCTAATGATTTCAGATGGCAATTTACACATTATTTCTTTTATATTTTTGTTTTTCCCCCTTTAAATACTTTCTCCAATTTTATTTTGCTTTTTCTTTAAGTTAGTTAATAAACAAGATGAGTACAAGAGATGAGATAGAGACAACTGATCGAAAAGTTATTCCCCTCCATTCTATTGGTGTAAACTTTGCAATTTTTAAATTGATCTTATACCACACGCCATTTTCTTTATGATATTGTTTACTTCATCTTCAAAATTAAATTTATTACCAATTACTACTCTTAAGTATTTCATTCTTGATGATTTCTAAATGCGCTGCTACATATCTTAATACTTTCTAATTTTGATTCATTTCTTTAATTTTTAATTACCATTAAAATAGTTTTTTCAATAATTAGTTTTAGCAAATTATTATTTCAAAATGATTTTAAGACATTTTCTTGTAATGTTGCTTATCATTACAATAAATGAGAGTATCATCTACGAATTGTACATGATTACTATTAATGTGCTGATCCACATCATTTACATATAACTTAAATAGTAACGGACCCAGTATTGATTCTTGTGGTACTCCATGGTTTATTTCTAATGAATTTGATATTTCTTCATTGAGTTTTGCATACTGATATCTATTACATAAATTGCTATTTAGTAAATCTATTATATATATATATAGATATATATATATATATATATATATATATTTATATGAATAAAGCATATTTGTAGATGTACATTTTTGAAATCCAAACTTATGTTTTGATATTAAGTCACTTTGTCCTACATGTATGTTAATTTGGTTGCGTAATAATTTTTCAAATGTTTTATTAATTACTGTTAAAACTGAAACTGGTCGATAATTTTCTACAATATCTTTTTTTTCTTTCTTATATATTGTTGTAACTTTAGCAATTTTTGAATAATCAGGATATGTTGATTCTGCCAAACATCGCTTAAATAAATCACACAGAGGTCTCAATAAAATACATATGGAACCTTTCAACATCCAGGGAGAAAATTCACAATGACTTTCGCTTTGTTCCAATTAACTTTTTTCTTTGTTAAATTCCACTAAGGTAATAAATCTTGAAGTAGTAACCCTCAGAAAATATAGCTATTTCCCAAACCTAAGATAACCAAGGATGCGTTTAAAAATCACCTCTGTTAATTAAAAATACATTTTTAAAATATCTAACATCAATGCCACCAAGCATCTACAAGCATAAATTTTCTATAATTAACGCTTAATTATATAATATTATTTTATTAAAACATAGTGCATATTTAGACGGAATTTTTGTAAAGGTGATGATGCTCAAATTGAGCAAAATATATCTTTCAGCATAATTCATTTTATTAAAACTATTGAACTGTTTATTAATTTCGTTTTTAAATACTATTAAATCTAATTTATAGAAATAGGTAAATTATTTCATATAGTTATTAATGTGTTGAGAAATGAATTTTTTATTATTTTCTTGTTATATTTTAGAGACTGGATTTTTAATGTTCTATGATTATGTCTATGCAATATTTTGGAGGATAGAAAATTAGATTTGTGGTATGAAACAATATTATTAAAAGTAGTTAGTACATTTTTATAAATAACACACTGTGGATTTAGAAAAGTTGTCGTTCATTGAGTTTAATTAGATCTTAGTCATACCTGCTGCAAATGCTTCTCTTGCAGATTTTCAGAATTTTTCTGATGCCCAATTTGCTTCTGTGGTTGGTGCTTTAAAAAAGATCGCTATTATCTCTCTACTTCGCCAAGTTGTCTCCTCCCTGCTCAGACTCCCTTGCTAAACTCTCCTCTGATGTCTCGTCCATGCAATCTCAAATGTTTTCCTCACTTACCATTCCTAATTGTACCAAATATCCTGCCTCACATTCTTCTTCTGCCATTGCTCCCTCTCCTGTGCCGCCTGCCCCTGAGCAGTGTGTTCCACTGCCTAGGGATATGTATATGGCTAGTTAATAGAACTTGATCATTCTAATTCATTTGGACATCGCACATAACACTGTGGTTAACTTATGCCTGTTGGCTTATATGAATGCATGAGTAGTTAACAACGGACAGGCCCCTTCCCAATGGGACACTCATGACTATTTGCCATGTGGAAATGAAGTGATTCCATTGGACGCCATCTAGTGACGAAATATTTTTGACAAAACTAAATCAAACAAATTAATTTTTTTTACAATGTGTTCAACCAAAGTGGGAATTTTTGATTTCTAGGATTTAGGCAAACTGATGTTTCTAATGACAAATTTTGCTTAAGGCGCATTTGTTGTAACAATGTTTAAACATGCAACACTATGTTTCAAGGAAAATAATTCATAGATCCAAAACCCAAATATTTCAAATGAAAAAAATGATGTTATTTGCATTAGAGCATGTTTCCAAACGCATTAAAATTGATCAAAGCAAATATGCAATGGGTAAAAAACAGCAATTTCTTTAACAATTGTGTATAAATCGTACTAAATGTAAAATCACACATTACACAATGACTCCATATGATGAAGTTCTTAAGACGTGTTTGTTGTAACAATGTTTAATTATGCATGCAACAAGGAAAATAATTGATAGAGGCGAAACTAGTTTTCTGGTAATATCCAAATATAAAACGGAGAAATATTTTGCTAAACTTTAACACTATACTCGCATGAAATAGATGTACATTTTCAAAAACAAAATAAAATATCCGCCAAACTTAATAACAAGCAATGAAATATACCATTGATAAATCAATAAAAATTTGAAATGTCTGATATATATGACAAAGACAAGTTCGTTTTCACCAATATCCAAAATAAAAAATGGAATAAATATTCACCATGCTTAAGCATTACACACATATGAAGCAAAACGCATTGTATATGAGCTGTTTTTGTGCAAACCAAGTTGTTGAGCAGAGCTTCAATGCATCTAGCAAATTTTCAGAGGTATCACCATTTATTTTCATAGTTGACACGGGAAATCACGACGCCCAAATTTGTTATCCAGATTATTCAGTACATTGTAAGCTGATGTATCCATAATAGTAATGCATTAATTCATCCCTCCAAAATTACTTGTGCTTCCATGTTGAATTAGTCTTTCTAAACGTGTAAATGTTTGTAAATGGGTAAACAAAGTTAGTTAATAGTGGATTATTCACATGCAAAAATAAAAGCACCTGGTAATTTGAAAATAAGTCGCCAAGAATTTTGAGAAACAAACGTCATTTAAGTAAGCTGATATATCCATAATAGTACTGCATTAATTCACCCATCCAAAATTACTTGTGCGCCCAAAACACTGTTTCCTTTCTACACAATAAATTAAGAGATTCGATAAAAGTAATCATTTATTCGTTGTAAGGTTTCCTTCTGTACAGCCAATGTTATGAAAATTGCGTTTGTACCAGTTGAATGCGTTTGGATATGATCAGGGAGACAGTCAAAATTTTCCATTGATTGACGTACTGTAATAATGTATATTTTGTCATCCAACAAATGAATAGTTCTCTAACCCTATATGGACCAAATGCGTTCCTCAGCAACATTAGAAAAACATTGATGTTATCAATATAATCAGAATGATTTTTTCACATGTGGTTATTAAATGAACGGGACACAACCGTGGCTACATAAGACGAGGCAGTTATTCGTATTGTTTCGTTCAAACTCTTGTCACGTGGTCTACTTCTCAGATGTAAACAAATTTTAACGGGTGCATAAAAACCAGATGCAAAATAAATTGGTCCATTTAGGGTTAATATAGTAAATGTTGTTGTAAGCATTTCACACAATTTGAAAAACACGCGAAATTTCAAACAAGGCGTCATGATTGATAAACAACCAACTGCATGTTACATGTTTTATAGACTTTGCACGTTTTTTCACTTTATTTGGTTTATGACTTTCTGTTATATTTTAATGATATTGCACAAATAAATAGTTCAATTGTTTTTCTATGTAATTCCCAAGTTTTTACTAAATTTCAAAAGATTGTTTGGAAGAAGAGTGGATGCCCCAAATTTTTATTTGTGTTTGTGTGGTCCAAATTTCATCTCAACAACATATGTATAGCATTATGTATAGCATGCATGTATAGGTTTTGGTCTATAAAATAATAAAAAATTTAGTTTTTAGGCTTAGGAAAAGTGGATTTGTGACTTTGGGCCATGGCTTATGCCTAAAATTTAAAAAAAACAACAAATCTGAGAGGAATGATCATGAAATCTCTATTTGAAAGAAGGTGACAATTTTCACACATTGTATTGCTATTTCATGTCTAGATCTTGCCTTACTTAGAACACCAATAGAGAACCAGTTAAATAGGTATGTTAAGTTTTGAATTTCTATTTTAATGTATATACACATATGCCGTCTAGTGACGCAAATATATCTTTCTAGCAATATCAAATATTGATGAAAATTTAACTGCTACTTTATATAACTAATTCATATTCACTAAAAAATGACTGTTTGTTTCAAGTACTTAGGCCCTTTTATAAAACAGGATACTGTATTCATTTTTAGGGAATCACTGAGCCCTAATTGTAGGTAATGCAGAAAAATTATTCATCAGTTTTACATGTATCAGAATTTCTGGAAGGATGCATTTCACTAATGTTCAAGCATCGTGTTCGAATATGTGGCAGATTCCTTCAATTACTGTCAAAATTGGTCCTTAGCCCTAATTCCATTAGTATTTTTTCAAAATCTGTGGTTTATCAAAATTTTCTTTTGTGTTTATGACTCACGAACTAATGAAAATATTTAAAATCTGAAAACACCAGTTAAGATTGATTATAATTCGAGGACAATAGCATTCTTTGTTATATACATTAGATTTGTGGAGATAATATATAGTAAATAAACCAGTAACTTGCAGAGTAGTTTTGGTGGTTCTACACTAAAGAAATAGCATTCTGAAATTCGCAATGCATTTTTAATTTCAGTCCCTTGTTAGCACAAGTTTAATGGGACTGAAAGCAGTACATTCCATTAGACTGAGTGGTCCCACAGAACCCTAGTAGTGGTTTGTAAAATTGATTGTAATGAAAACAGAAATTCCAATTCAGCACATGAGCTTCAATAAAAATTTTGATTGGTTAAGATCAGTTGCTTTTGTATTTACTCTTAATCAATTACCATTATTTTGATGTCAAGCTAAATTCGTTTTTCTATTTAGGAAGAGCTGTTGGTACAACTGAGGGATACCAAGTGCATGATGCCTTGCGATACCCTTCAGCTCTTCCATGATTTAATTGGAAGGCATTCATTCTCATGCTAATTTTACTTTAATTTCATTCAATGGCTGTTACACTTAGCGCCAGGGAAAGCCAAATTGTGTGTAAGCCAAACTCTCTAAAAATTATGATTGATTAATTTACTATTTGTGTTCAAAGCTTAGATATACTATCTCCCTGCTGATTGGTGTTATTACTCATTTGCTAATTCAATTATGTAGTTTTTTACATAATAGTAGTATAGTTTGGGCAAGA